>JAHBCN010022224.1:0-13522 GCA_019359885.1 Listronotus oregonensis
TAAATAACTGTTAATCTGCACTTTATAGGCGAAAATGATTTTTTTTATAAAATATTATGGCCAAACATCAAGCTTTCAAAAATTCATGCAAATATAAACATAAAAAAATACTGATAAATTTAGTTACTGTAATTTAACAACAAATTTTTAAGATATTAAAATTTTAAAACTCCCTTTCCCCAGTACGGACCTGAGTAAATTCTTATATCACCAACATAAATCTGAAAAACAAAATTTATAATATGTAGGGATTTCGCATTCCCAAACCCTAAATGTTAGCTTGGACAAACTTTACCATATATTTCAAATTTAGTTAAAGACAGTTTTCAAAATCCATCTAATAAATTTTGTAAGACGGCATTTGTATCGTTTAAGTTCATCAAGCCAGACATATATATATATATATATATATATATATATATATATATATATATATATATATATATATATATATATATATATATATATATATATATATATATATATATATATATATATATAAAAAATTTTATTTTAACTAGTGTGTACTAAAAATATTAAAATAATTAAACTATTTCTAAATATTAAACACTTGATAAATAACTGTTAATCTGCACTTTATAGGCGAAAATGATATTTTTTTATAAAATATTATGGCCAAACATCAAGCTTTCACAATTCATGCAAATATATGAACATAAAAAAATACTGATAAATTTAGTTACTGTAATTTAACAACAAATTTTTTAAGATATTAAAATTTTAAAACTCCCCTTTCTCAGTACGGACCTGAGTAAAATTCTTATATCAGCCAACATAAATCTGAAAAACAAAATTTACTAATATGTAGGGATATTCGCATTGCCAACCTAAAAATGTTAGCTTGGACAAACTTTACCATATATTTCGTATTTAGGTTAAGACAGTTTTCACAATCCATCCAATAAATTTTGTAAGACGGCATTTGTATCGTTTAAGTGTCATCAAGCACGTCCAGACAAGCCAATTCGAATAAATTTGTTTTTCCATGGCTACTTGATTTAAAATTAACAGATTTAGCGTAGTCAGAGTACTCTAGACTGGGATTTAAAAAACTAAATAGAGTTACAAATTTCAATTGGAAATTTATAAACTTTAATATACTTTAAATGATAAGTATAAAACATTAAACAGATATCGTTTCTGATAAAGTGAATAGCTAAATATGTGCATTTCTGAATATGTAGCGAAACTACTTATTGGTTAATTTTACATTTTTAAATTTCCGATATCTCAATGTACAGATTTTGTCAAGTTTGGGAATCATGATTACAATACATGTGTTAAATATATATATATATATATATATATATATATATATATATATATATATTATATATATATATATATATAATATATATATATATATATATATATATATATATATATATATATATATATATATATATATATATATATATATATAAAACAACTATAAATATTAGGGGATTCAGCAAGTGAAAGAATACTCTTTAAGGTTATGCCAGAAGCTTTCAGGAAATATATTTCTTTCCGTCTTCAGGATATAAAATATAACAATTATATAAGGTTATTACAATTTAATATCATACATCTTTGTGAGTTGTACAGTGGTTGTTATATTCATAGATTACACAAGACAGTTGAAGAATGGTCCATTAATATAAATAATTACAAAAAGAGCGATACATTTAATAAAACTTACATATATATTAAAACAAATTAAAATCATAACTAAAATAACAAAATATCTCTAACCAGGTGCATTTTGGGGATTACAGCAAGTGAAAGAATACTCTTTAAGGTTATGCCGAGCTTTCGGAAATGTTTCTTTCCGTCTTCAGGGATACTAAAATATAACAATTTAAGATTGATATAAGGTTATTACAATTTACAGTGCACTTACATCTTTGTGAGGTTGTACAGTGGTTGTTATATTCATAGATTACACAAGACAGTTGAAGAATGGTCCATTAATATAAATAATTACAAAAAAGAGCGATACATTTAATAAAACTTACATGATTATTAAAACAAATTAAAATCTTAACTAAAATCAACGAAAATGATCTCTAACCGGTGCACATGCTAAAAGCTGTCACTCTTTTTTTATTTTAAAGGAATTTGACTTACGTCAAATTTGACAATCAGGTTAGGAAACAAAATTCTCAATGTGGGAGTGGATAAGGTTGCCGTTAGCGGACGTTTAAGATTAGTTCACTCTAAGCTTCAATTGTAATAAAAGTGATTTAATATTTATAACAAAAGACGCAACTTTGCCATAATTTAACCGACTTCGTATCTCTTACGGTTTTCGAGATCCTCATGCATGCACTCGAATCTGTGGCACCCTGTATATATACAGGGTCAGGTATAAATTGGGATAATAAGAGATTCAAAAAAATAAAATAAAAAACCTAGGTCCGTATTTAAAAAAATAAAGTTGATGATGGTCTAACGAAAACGAAACGTCGTACGGAAAATCTCTCAACGCTGTTTTGTAGAGCTTAAAGTAGCCATAAGAAAGTGTCTTTTGTTTTTTCATATCTCTTTAAATAACGTCAGAAAAAAATAAAAACGAAATCAGCAAATTTCGGTTTTTTCCGGATATCCCCGGAAGTACTCGGAATTTTACAACTTTCTAATCGGCATGTTGTTAGGCACCTAAATGCGCAATTTTGCCATAATTTAACCGACTTCGTATCTCTTACGGTTTCCGAGATCCCCATGCATGCACTCGAATCTGTGGCACCCTGTATATATATATATATATATATATATATATATATATATATATATATATATATATATATATATATATAATATATATATATATATATATATATATATATATATATATATATATATATATATATATATATATATATATATATATATATATATATTATATATATATATATAAATATATAAAAAAATATAGATTTGGGAATTTCCTTTTATTTCAAATTGAGTTTTTCGATTTAAATAAAACTCGGCACATTTGGAGCATTGACTGAAATACATCTTCTGATGATAAACTTTTGTTACTACTATAGACCAGTGACGTAGCTTCGGGCAATTTTATTTATTTTTTTACCATTATTTTGTCGTAACTTTTTTCGTATTATTATTATTGATAATTTAATTCCTGATTTTTATTGTCTGTTTAGTTTTACATAAAAGGGCGATCTTGACTTTACTCGATAAACTTAATGGCTTTCAACATGTTTTAATTTTAAACTTGCGTGGCATGGAAAGCATAACATTTAAAATAAATAAAGGCAAGTGTAATTTAAAAAAAAAATCTAAAATTTGCTAAACCTTTGCTTAAATCATTACATTTAATTCCTCTTTCGTTTTTTTTTTAAAAATAAACATAGGTGTTAGTTGTTAATATTTTTTCTAAATGTTAACATGTTTTTATACATTCATTAAAAACAATGAACAATAAAGTGTTAAATAAAATTTGTGTCCAAAAAAGCACACAATATTTGTAAACTTTTTTTTAAGTTGAAGTATTTTATTATTGTAGTGTTTCAATATACTTCTTTATTGTGAAAAAATGGTTCCATTGTATTTTTGTCCCACTTAAATATCTTACTATCGGTCGGTAGCGAATTTAGGAACGTAATAAAAATAATGTTTTCCAGTAGTGAATATTTATTCTAATTTTTTTTTGTTACGTTGTGGCAACAAAGACACTTATATCCAGCAACTGGACATATTTAGAGCATTTTTAAGACTTGAGCATGTTTTGTTAAGCGACGCCAATGGTAGTTATGTCGAAAAAAAGTAATATATCTGTCATAATTCATTAATAATTTCTTAATGTAACAAAACTTACCGAATAACTTTATTTGGCAAGGGAACATGGTAATTTGGCAGAAATTTCTGGAGCAAGTCCATGCATTGTTTGCCAATGTCGTTAGTATTCAAACTTTCAACTTCTTGCACAGCATCGCCACCGACCCAGGTGATTAAAGCATTTGGATGATTAAACACTTCGTCGAACCCAGTGACTTGGCGAAGCCATGAATGTTTCTCGCTAAACTTACAATCACTGCTCCAAAGAAGCTGAAACCCTTAAACAAAAGGAATGACTGTAAAACTAACAAGAATAATACTTATGGAGTGTCAAATTTTCAGTTTGTTTTGTACAGGTTGTCCGGTTTCATTAAGACTGTAGAATGACTTGGTTGATAAAGTGTAATTTAATAGGAACGCAAGACTCCAAGGACAATAAAACATGGTTGACTGTAACAAAGCACGACGTATAGACGCCATAGGGGGTTTCGAGGCCGAATGAGGTCCTTCCAAGCAAGTAGGTATTTTTTACGTATTTTGAGTTTCTGAATCTAAATATACAAGCGGTTTTTTGTTGTCAGGCAATTGTTATTAACAATTTAATTGTTCACATGTGCAGCGTGCAGTTTAAAATGGCAACCGAAGAGAGTGGACGCGTGAGTTTAGAATAGCGCTTTTATGAAGTTTTTAACGAGTTGGTGTCTTTGAAAGGTGCAAATAGTTTCTATTTTAATAATGAACAATGCCAAGAAATGTTAGAATCAGTCATGTTGGCAAAAAGTTCTAAAACTAATACTGAAAAGCTTATTGCTCGTGTATCGTTCGGTAAATCTAGCATAAAATATTATGTTACAAGTGAGTGTAAAAAAAATACAAGACTATAACTTAGGATGTTATTAAGTCATATCTGTCCTTGTGTGGGTGCCAGAAGAAACTTAAATCTGCAAAAAAAGGACTTGTGGTTAAACCGATGAGTTTTTCGGAGATAAACAGCCGTTGTCAAGTGGACCTAATTGACATGCAATCCCATCCGGATGAAGAATACAAATTTATCATGGTGTATCATGATCACTTAACTAAGTTTGTTTAAATATGTGCAATAAAAATTAAAAAGGGCTAAAGAAGTAGCTAAGAGCCTGATAGATTTTTTTGTATTTTCGTCGCCCCATCAATCGGACAACGGCCGGGAGTTCGCCAACCGTGTCATTGAAGAGTTATGTACCATGTAGACTGGCCTTAAAATAGTCCATGGCAAATCACGTCACGGTCAGTTACAAAGCAGCGTAAAAGGAGCAAATCAAGATAAACAAAATATGCTCATGACGGGGATGGATGATAAAAACTGCCAGCGTTGGTCAGAAGGTCCATATGCCGCCATGTTTGGGCATGATATTAAAGTCGGCCTATCCACATCAGCTTTTTCAAAAGAAACTATTAAAAATCTACAAACCGCAGAAGAACCTGAAAAAGTTCTTAAGGAATTTAATGTAGGTGAACAGCTTTAACAAGAACAAAATGAAGACCAGTCTATCGAAAGTGACCCAGAAACAGACAACCCGCAAGAAGATTTTATTGAGGGTGGCAATATAGAAAATGTCAACAATAAATATATAGAAAAAGCTAGTTATATGATAACTTCAGAAAATCGAAGCAAATGTGCAGAGTGTGATTAAGCAAGTAGGTACATCAGGGAATATAAGGTGTAAACTTTCCTTGTGCCCCAAAAAAAAGTCAAACAAACTAGACGCCAAACAAAATTTAGAAAATCAAGCAAAGAAAATAAAAACATTATCTAATTCACAGTTGTCCCATGTTCTGTTGGAAATACAGTGAGAGTTTAGGGAAAACTGCTGACGATCTTTATTAGCTAGCAAACAAGAGAGGAACTATTGAAGAAATGTTTTCCAGAAACCAATTTTCTGTTGTAAACGATGTCAAAGTTTGAACTTTAAAAGCAATTATTTCTGAAAACCTGATACTTTTGTCTTAATCGATTATTAGTAGTTTTTTTGCTAATAAAATAAACTAAGTTATTAATGTTTTAATTTACAAATTTAAAAAAAAATAATATTAATGATAATTTTTCCCCCAGTTAAAAATGTAAAAACCAATTGGCAACAGAGCTACCTAGCTAAAAGCCTTGTGTAGTCTGTTGTAAATACGTGTTCAACGGCCGCGACATTTTTGGTTGTTTTTAAATTGGGAAAAATGCGGATATGTTATAAATTTACAAGTGTAGTGTCCAATAGTTTTAAAAACGAGATGAGTGCAACCGAGAAATCTTATTCTTTAAGCAAACTAAAAAGTGCTGTTTTAAAACATAATAATTTGTGCTCTAAAGGTGAATACTTAGCCTATTTGTGGTGAGTACAATTATTTTTTAATTACAAATATTAACCAAACAATAATGTATTGTTTTTTTACATAAATTTAATTTCAAATTAAATATTTAAATAAATTGCAAGAAGTAATTTTTATTATTTGTATATAAATAAACATCTCCCTAAAAAAAGTGTAAATATGCATCTCTCCCAAAAAACGTTTGACTCGTTTCGATAAAACAGACTCGGTGTTGCCAATTTTTTTAAACTTTGAAAGGCCATATTTCGAAAACAGTTAACTTTTGACCTATATGTTTTTGGCTTTTTCGACTTGTTTTGAGCTCCACTATCGCCAATTAAAATCGTGAATAGCTTTATCTATATATATATATATACTATATATATATATATATATATATATATATATATATATATATATATATATATATATATATATATATATATATATATATATATATATATATATATATATATATATATATATATATATATATATATATATACGTAGCATCGATGGTCGATGCTATGTGTGATATTCGTTACTTATCTTGAGATTATACATACTGACGTGGCGATTTTTAATAAATTATTGTTTTACACCGCTTCACAAGATGAGTAACAAACAAAATAATACGTTAAGCACGAACTTTTATAAGAAAAATAGCAAATATGGCAACCGATATGTTTTATTTTGTTTAAATTTAAAATTCATGGTAAACTCTACAAAAAGTAAAAAACGCGCATAATTCCATTAGTTTTGGTTTTGGGATAAAATTTATGAAAATAATTTTATGTCTAGAGAAGTGTTAGCAATCGATTAAAATGGAAATATACAAGGTGTCTCATATATATATTTTTTAATAAATCGAAAACGCGATTGTTTTTTTTTTCGTTAGCAACACGTTAATCAGTGTCCCTGTATATATATATATATATATATATATATATATATATATATATATATATATATATATATATATATATATATAAAAAAAATATATATTTTTATATATATATATAATTCAGGGTGTAAGAAGTATGATGCTCATGATTTTAATGGGCGCTAGAGGAGCTCAAAATAAGTCGAAAAAGCCAAGAACATATGAGTCAAAAGTTAATTGTTTTCGAAATATGCCCTTTTCAAGTTTAAAAAACTTGGCAACACCGCGCCTGTTTCGTCGAAGCGGCGGGTCTCAACTTCGAACGTTGTTGTGAGTTTTTTGCACTGTTTACACTTTTTTAAGGAGATGTTCATTCATTTACATACAAATAATAAAAATTTAAGTAAAAAATAATCAATAATTGTTTGGTTTTTATTTGTAATTAAAAAATAATTGTACTTACCATAAGAATAGGCTTAATATCCATTTTAAGAACACAAATTATTATGCTTTAAAACAGCACTTTTTTGTTTTGCTTAAAGAATAAGATTTCTCGGTCGCACACATTCCGTTTTCATCAGTCTTTGGTACACTTGCAATACGTTTGTCTTGAATTTAAAACATACCGGCATATTTTTCCTGATTCAAAAACAAACAAAAATATCGTGGCCGGATCGGTAAGCTTCTTTGTACGACTGACTTCGAACAAAGGTATCGCTCTGTTGCCAATTGTTTTTTTAATTTTTAACTGGGAGAACAATTGTTAAAAAATCATTTATTTTTTTATTTGTAGACTAAAACATTTAAAATTAAGTTTATTTTATTATCAAATGAATCTACTGATAAGCGATTAAGACAAAAGTTTCCAGTTGTTACGGTTTACAGAAATAACTGCTTTCAAAGTGCATGACTTTAACATCGTTTAGACAAAAATCTGTCAAGTTTTGACACATATGTCATATAAACTTTTCGACTTATTTTGAGCTCCACTATCGCCCATTAAAATGATGAGCATCATACTTTTTACACCCTGTATATATACACGTAGCATCGATGGTAGATGCTGTGTGTGATATTCGTTACTTATCTTGAGATTATACATACTGACGTGGCGATTTTTAATAAATTATTGTTTTACACCGCTTCACAAGATGAGTAACAAACAAAATAATACGTTAAGCACGAACTTTTATAAGATAAATAGCAAATATGGCAACCGATATGTTTTATTTTGTTTAAATTTAAAATTCATGGTAAACTCTACAAAAAGTAAAAAACGTGCATAATTCCATTAGTTTTGGTTTTGGGATAAAATTTATGAAAATAATTTTATGTCTAGAGAAGTGTTAGCAATCGATTAAAATGGAAATATACAAGGTGTCTCATATATATATTTTTTAATAAATCGAAAACGCGATTGTTTTTTTTTTCGTTAGCAACACGTTAATCAGCGGAAAAAAATACTACTAGATATCCAATTTAGCCGACCACCTATCCTTAATAATAAAGAGCAATAAGTGCAATAAAGCAATAGTGCCGACTTGGATTAGATCACCCTGTATATATAATTTAAAAATTTAAAGAAAAAGTTCTTTGGGGGTATGGCTCTTAATGAATTGAAAAATAAATACGTCGTTAGAGGTATGTCTTTTGCTAATTGCATTAAAATTACGGGGATTCCAAAAGGATGGGCTCCTCGGGGTGTGGCTAAGGCGACTACATGCTTGACCCTTATTGGGGATGATGTCACCGAGAGAATAACTTAAACTTCTGTAGAATCATAGTAAGAGTTAAACAACTCTGGTGCCATTCTTTAGACTAATCCTAATGCAACCGGTAAGGCATATTATACGAAAAAGACGTTAAACACGTTTAACAATCTTAAAAAATGCCAGCCAGGTGGGCATGGCGATGATATTCAAAAAACGCAAAACAGACACCTTTTGACAAAAGAAAAGTGGCCATCCATTAGTACACGGGCTAGTAAATTTCGAATAGGTAAATTTGCCATATCTCGTCAGGCGGCGCTGAGCGAACTCTGAAATAAGTAAATAAGAAAGTAAACAACCAATATTTTCAACCAACTGCAATATAATATTGGTATAGAGGTTCTTACGCCTTGTTGTAGGATTTAAAAATAGAAAGAAGAAGACGTAAAAAATGTTAGGCAATGTTAAAAAGTGACATCTAGGTGAGCAAGGCGATGATATTCAAAAAACACTAAAGCGAGCACCTTTTGACAAAAGAAAATAGCCATACCCAAGGAGTCCATCTTTTTGAAATCCCCGTAATTTTAATAGTCTAAAAAATTACTAGAATTTAAATAATAGTAAAAATTAAAAATATTTTATCTTTGCTATACATAGGAAATTCTAAGTGTTGTTTTTAAATTTATAATAAAATATCATAAATAACACAATATAATCTACTATGACCGGCACATTATTTATTTTAAAAAATAAGAAGGGTGTTGAGTTAATTGATTTTAAGCGCTTCTAAGGTTACTCCATTGATATTGAGGCCACACAATTACCTTTATTAAATAATGTAAATATACTTTGCTTAATTTTAGGTGTTTTATAACAAGTTTTCTTTGCTACAATCCTGGAAGCTAATTAGTTTAACTTAAAACTGACCCTGTACCTATAAAACTTGATTAATTAGGACAGTAAGTATGAGCCTTAAATGATAAATAGTTTACTATTAATGTCGCCGGCACCCTATCTAATGGGTAACAATATTAACTTACCTTTTGCTCTACCTTGTAATTAAATATTAATTAAATCTAACCTTAATACAGCCAAGTTTTCAGCTTAGCGACTTTGTCAAAGGGATAACCTATTGTAGAAATAAAAAATAAGGTTTCGCTACCTACGTTCTACCTTTTCCAAGAAAAACCTAAAAAAGACTAGATATCGTCTCCCAAATCATTTTTTTGGCTGCGTGTAGAAAACAAATAAGCAAACAGAAAAGAAAAACGTAAAGTAGAAACATCTCCTGACATTGATAGTGTATAAATGTATCGGAGTGGTTACGGCCTGCGGTGGATTCTTCACATTTATATACCGGGTGCCAAAGGAAGTATTTCCACATAGCTTTCCTTCGTTGCTATATCGGTTTTATTTTTAAATTTGGGACGCAAGTATAAGATGTAAATTAGGCAACTGTTCATTTAACCAGATGTAAAATATCACTTAAGGTATAACCGGAAATGGACCCAAGTCAATAGTTTTAAATGAATTTATTGGGAACACTGGGAAAATAGCATTCAGTACAATATTTCTAAAATTGGGATTTATAAGGCCTTAAAAATCGTAGAGAAAATGTTAGAAGTCGTGCCAAGTCAACATTATAAACATAAAAGTCAAGGTAAGGTTTTTCCTTTTCACAGTAAACAATACAAGGTGAATCGCGAACTCGCTGGTCGGTCACGATAACTTTTGAAAAACAATTAAAATATTTCTTAACAGTTAGGTATTAAAAAAGGGACCTAAATCGACAATCGTACGAATACTCGGGAGTCCCGGGGTTGATGGTTAAGAGTTTGAGTCTGGAGGTCGCTAAATAACTATCCCCATGTGAGGGAGGTATGCCCTTTCTAAATTAAGCGGGTTGGTAATGGGTTTTATACTGGGTGTTGTGCCTTTATATTTTATAGGCTTACTCAAGAAAGAACCAGGAATCCATTGTACATATAAGAGGGAGCTGGTCGACCCAAAGTACCTCTCGGGTGCATAAAGTGCATCCCCGAAATTACGTAATTCTTTCAAAAATATACTAAGTTGATAAAATAATGTAAAATAACGTAAAAATTACTCTCTGGGGGTTTTCGAGAGCGCTGATTTCGAAATTTGACCTCGAAACACTCCTTCGATGCCCGGGGGTGGCTCCGCGGGGAAGAGTTTTGGCCAAATTTACCCCTTAACGATAGATCGTGAAAATCCGGGTCAAAGCCACTTTTCGGGGGTTTTCAGGGGCGCTGATTCGAAATCCGCCGTTGAAAAAAACTCTACGACCGACGGGGGTAGCTCTGCGGGGGTGGATTTTGGCCAAAATCATTTCATCACCATAAGTCGCGAGAATCCGGGTCGTCAAAGCTACTACTCGGGATTTTCGGGAGCGCTGATTCGAAATCCGCCGTTAAAACAACCCTACGACCGACAGGGGTGGCTCTGCAGGGGTGAATTTTGGCCAAAATCCAGCCTCGCAGAGCCACCTCCGTCGGTCGTAGGTTTGTTCCAATGGTGGATTTCGAATCAGCGCCCCCGAAATTCCCCGAGAAGTAGCTTTGACGACCCGGATTTTTGCGACCTAATATTAAGGGATGATTTTGGCCAAAATCCACTCCCGCAGAGCCATCTCTGTCGGTCGTAGGTTTGTCCAATGGTGGATTTAGAATCAGCGCCCCCGAAAACCCCCGAGAAGTAGTTTTGACGAGCCGGATTTTTGCAACCTATCATTAAGGGATGATTTTGGCCAAAATTCACCCTCGCAGAGCCACCCCCGTCGGTCGAAGGGTTGTTCCAACGACGGATTTCGAATCAGCGCCCCCGAAAACCCCCGAAAAGTAGCTTTGACCCGGGTTCTCGCGATCTACCCCTAAGGGGTAAATTTGGCAAAAATTCTCCCCCGCGGAGCCACCCCCGGGCATCGGAGGGGTTTTTCGAGTTTAGATTTGGAATTAGCGCGGTCGAAAACCCCAGGGAAGCAACTCTGGTTCGAATTTTCGCGTCCTTTCATGCAGGGGTAATTTCGGCCAATTTTGGACAAAATTCACCCCCGCTGAGCCACCCTCAGGCATCGTAGGAGTGTTTTGAGATCAAATTCGAAATCAGTGCCCTTGAAAACCCCCGGAGAGTAATTTTTACGTTATTTTATCGACTTATATATTTTTGAAAGAATTATGCAATTTCAGGGATGCACTTTATGCACCCAAGAGGCACTTTGGGTCGACCAGCTCCCTCTCATATGTACAATGAATTCCTAGTGCTTTCCCGACAAAGATGTCGAAAACCGCATCCCGATCCGAGTTGGCTGGCAAAATCTATTTATATTTAGGTAATTTTCCTGATCTATAAAGAGCTTAGACTCTAGTATACATTCATACAACATTTTTACAATCAGATAGAGCGTAAATTTGTCATTTGTGTTTAGATTGGATGCATAGAAAACATTTTGGCCAAGTTAAATTTGACGGAAGTTAATTTTTTGTAAAATTACAAAAAAATACTACTTTTGCGTGCCGCTTATTTTGATTTAGGGTATATATGCAAAAAAAAATTCAGCCGTAATAGCTCTTATATTTCTTTTTTTTGTCCTACTACATAGAGAAACCATATACAAGTTGTTCAGCTTTCGTTAGCTGTGTGGATTTTTTTTTCTTCTTAGTTAATAAAAATAAATTTTCGCTCTGCTAATGCTCTTAACAAAAAAAAAAATGACCAAAAAAAAAATCAACACAGCTTACTGTGTCCTCTGGATACAAGGTAATTTTAAAATGTTGTCATTTTCACGCATCTACCCCATCTCGAGTGTCCTATATACAACTAGAGACCGGACATTGGCAAAAAACCATTACAATTTCGAGCTTAAAATAATATAGAATATACCAAATCAAAACGCAATAAATAATAACTTTCTTTGGTATTTATGGATTTTATTTTTTTTTATTCGTTGTGATTTCTTGTAGAATAATATAAAAGACGTCGCAATAGTAAAAAAATTAGAAGATTTCCTGCATTAAAAAAGAATTAAACTATAATATTTTATAATGCTTTTATATAAAGTATATGAAATAAATTAAAATTAAAATGGACCTTTTGTCTATATAAATTGACAAAAATTTGATTGTACCTCTATTAGGTCTCATATTTATTGCATTAAATACACAAAAATAGGGCTGTTGGTGCAAATGCAACCCTCAAAGTGCAGTACGAAAACTCTCTTGGTTTATTTGTTGTGAACTGGCTGGAATCAGTTCCGTTACATAGGGTAAATCATATTAAATTTCTGCCAAAATAGTTTTTAATATTTAAACAGGTGTAAGTCGCATACAGGCAAAAAAATAATGAGTAGAAGTAAAAAAAGTTAAGTTGGAGTGGCTTCTTCCATATTCTACTTTTTTATTTGAAAGTGAAAGAGGTGTTTTTTTATCTTTGGGCGGTCAACAAAGGCTGAGGCCCAAGCACTAACGTACCGTGGGTGTCTTAAGTGTGGCGAGAGAGAGTTTGTTCACACGGGACTTAAATATTTGGAGCCTGGGAGGAGAAGGGAAAACTTCTGCGGGTAGCAGGTTCCATAGTCTGGACACTCTAGGGATGAAGAAACTACGAAAGCAGGAAGTTCAGGGCCTCACTTGTGAAACTGTTAAAGGATGCATAAAAGTTGCACTAAGTGTTGCTCTGTTAAAAAATATCTAAAGAAGAACGACGCCCACTAAGCAAAGAACATCTTGAGCACGTTTTGTAACGTTATTTAAAAGTAACTGTGATAACGTTT
>JAHBCN010022225.1:0-13430 GCA_019359885.1 Listronotus oregonensis
AACTTTCCGAGTTTAAGAGGTGTCGGAAAAAAGGGTTACGTGAAGCCGGATTTTTTTTTAGAGAACTTGCTAATCGGGTTAAAGGAAACGAAGCTACAGTAATGGGGGTTTGTTGTCGAGCGGGGTTTCCCAAGAAGGCCGAAATCGACGAGTTAAAAGGTACTGGACCCCAAAAGACAGGCTACAGAGCCACAGGATAAATAATTAAAGGCAACTAGAACTTAGAGATCGTTTTTTCACAAAAAGGGGGCAGTTGCGAACCAGTGGTTTGAAAAAAAGGGCAATAAAAATAAAGACAGTTTATCGCAGACTGTTTTCATACCGTCCCCATCTTGTACTACCTCTGATCCCACAGCATCGTCGGAAACGATTGGTATGGAGTAGGGAGGACTTGATTGGAATATGGAAGGGAACCCAGTCATTTTCCAATGACTTCATATTCTGTTTACTGACACATGATGGCCGTGCAAGAGAAAGGGGGGAAAACGGAAGAACGACCAATTTTCCGTCTAACGGCATATTCATCCCGTTATGGGTGAAATGATATAGGTCCTTTTACGGTAGCGGGTCCAATTAGTGTTCATTCCGGGTTTGGCATGACTGCCCAGCGCTATATCCACGAATTTTTCCCAAACCACATCTGTTTTTTTTTGGAAACATTGCAAGATCCACTTTGTCAGAAAGGACAATGTACACTTCATGTCCACATGTTAGTTTAGATTTTTTAGAAGCGCCCGGGTTTAAAAGCCCCATTTCTCCTCGATCTCCAGCTTTTCCCTTATCGAACATGTATGGGATATGATGGGAAGAAGGCTGCAAAATTAACCGTACTCTCTACAAACATTAAAGATTTTACGAAACCAAATTCAGATGGCCTGGGATACAATACACCAAGAAGACATCAATCCCCCAATCCAATCAATGCCGCGACGACTTAACAAATTTTTGTAGCTAAGAGGGAGCTTCGACACTTTAATTAACTTTAAAGGTGGGATATTTTTATTTTTTTTGGAAATCTCAAATTCAAATTTTAATCATTTTTATTTATAAAAGAGACCTATAAAGTGAAAAAGTGTGCTAAAAAATTAAAAATTTTTACTTGGGTGACATTTTCTATGTCTCTTAGTAAAAGGGTCATTAACCCTTTTCCCCCAGGTTTTTTAAAAACTTTTTAAAAAAAATTTTTTGAAAAAAAGTTTTAAGTTTTGAGATTTTAAAAAATTTAAAAATTTTTCCCATTTATAAATGAGATAATAGATATAACTTTTTTTTTGTAATGTAACCCCCTTATTTTTTCCCAGTTTTAAAAACTCTTCTATTAATTCTACATCAATCTTATGTACTATGTCTATCTTAAGCCGTTTCTGATTTTTTGGGGAAGATTTTTATTTTTGGATTTAAAAATAACAATAAGTTTACAACGGTTTATTAAAATTAAATAGTCTAACAAATTATAAAAGATTTTCCCAAATTAATGACCCCTTTTAATTTGACACAACTGATATATTCTTAAAAATTCTGTCCTACAGGAGCTTATAAAACTTCTCGGGGGAATTTCTTGGCAGGCAAGGGTATTCTTTTTTTCTAATTCTTCCAAGTTTTTTGGGATTTTTCGCATAAACAATTTGTTTTAAATGGCCCCATGGGAAGAAGTCTAAAGGTGAAAGTTCAGGGGACCTAGCTGGCCA
The DNA here is from genome assembly GCA_019359885.1 of Listronotus oregonensis. Lineage (NCBI taxonomy): Eukaryota > Metazoa > Arthropoda > Insecta > Coleoptera > Curculionidae > Listronotus > Listronotus oregonensis. Next base: position 1,689 of record JAHBCN010022225.1, read on the forward strand.
CCTGACTGGACCCTGTTCCCCTCATCCATTTCTTCCGTATTTGTTATCCAAATAAAATGATACTTAAACTGAGCTACCCTTTGTTGCCACCAAATATTTAAAATAGTCAGGGAGTGGAATATCTTCTAAGAATTCCGGTAGGATATTTCTAAGAAAATTCAAAAAATTTTCCATTTAATGTCCCTTCAAAAAAAATACGGACCAATTATCCGGCCGTTGAAAATTCCACATCAAACATGTATTCCCAAATTTTTTGGGAAAATGTGACTCGCGTCCCCAAGAAGGTTTTTTATACAGACCAATAGTGACTGTTATGTCGATTCAAAATTCCATTGTTAAAAATCGGGATTCGTCCGTCCATAGAATTTGTGTCAAAATTTCCCGGATCATCGTGTATTTTTACAGATATCCATGCAATGAATCCAATTCTCCTTTCGTAATCGGTCTTACGCAAATTTTGTCCCGGATGAATTTTGTACGGATAAAAATCATTATCTACTAAAATGCGTTAAACTGATGATTTGGTAATACCCGTATCTTTGGGAAATTTTCAATTGAGGGTTAGGAGGGATAAATACAAAAGCTAGTACATTGATAATGTTATCTTTTTTAAAGGACCCAACTGCGGTACCCCTTTTTGTGCTGGGAAAAGCACCCGTTCAAAGTTTCGTTCCACATTCGCAAATGTTTTTGGCGATGGGGTAGCTTTTTGGAAATCGCTCTCTGTACAATCCCGTAGCTCTTCTGCATTTTTCGCACACTCTCCATAAATTAGCAACATGTCTACGTATGCACTAAAAGTGTATAAAGAGGGGCCAACTTAATAAATTAATTTTTTTTGTCTGTTTTATCATTTGACATTTGTTGTCAAACAAAAGTGATCGAAATTGGATACCAAGACAATTCAACTGGGAACAACAGGTGGGAAAATAATTATTAAGTATTGTTTCAAATCTCAATAAAAACATAATTCACTTTTAAAAAACCAGAAACGGCGTAAGATAGATATAGGAGGATATGGTACATAATATTTATGTAGAATTAATGGAAAAAGTTTGGGAAAAATGGAAAATATACAGGGTGTTCCATTATAAAAATAAAAGTCAACATCTATTATCTTTTTTTTGGGGACACCCTGTATATGTTATATTTTTTAAATTTTAAGAATCTACTTTTAAAAGAAAAAACCTTTTTTCTGAAACAATTTTTTTTGACGAACCGTAAACCGGTAAATAGGTCTGGGTGACCCTGTATATAAAAAATTTCCATCATTCATGTTAGTATAAAATATATACTTATACATAATTTACAATGTCGGTAATATATGGTACTTTCAGGAAAAACAAGGATTTTACGAAACAAAAAAATTTTATTTTAGTATGTATATAAAAAAAAAAACAATAAAAACACATAATAATATACTAAACACTGAATTAAAAAAAAAAATTGCAGCATAACGAAAAAACCTAAAATAGGCTATAAAAAATTTTTTTTGTTTTTTAATATATTCAAAATATATTTAAAAAAAACTAAAACAAAATTTTAAAAGGGCCTCTTGAAAGATTTAAAATATTTTTAAAAATTTTGGCGAAATTACTTTTTAATAGGCGTTGCTAACTGCTGCTACGAAGATAAATTTTGTACAGGGCACGCAAAAACATGCATGTTGCATTTCCATGATTGATTTACTCCCTAAAAATTAACCTTTTTTTTGTTAAATATCGTGTTTTTTTTGTTAAAAGAACAGATGTAAATTATAAATACAAAAAAAAAAACCCCCGGTACCTAGGATAAAAAATTAAATAAACTAAAAAAATCCTAGTATTAGTAATCCCACCAAAGACACTTATGTAAAATAAGGGCCAAGTTCCCCATCTAAAATTTCCCGGGGCCCCTTAAAGTACTGAATCTAAAATTAGACCAAGTTCTGTCCATAATTTTATTCCATTCTTTTTTTACTTGGCTAGTTTTTTACCCATCTGTTGTTTTTTAAACGTTTTTTTTTTCATTAATACAGACAAACTAAAAAAACCCTTTCCAAGGGACTTGTTAAGTAAATAACTATCAACTAAATGTAAAAACTAAAGTTTATTTGTACATTCATTTTTTGATATAATTTTTTTTGTTGCAACTATAAACCCATATCAAATTCAAAAGCATTTTTTCATTAGGTCTTAAATATGTTTTAAAAACCTTTTAAAACCTACAATTTTATAAAGTTTCGTTCACCATTAGAAATATGATATAAACGTAAAATGAGAATATGCAAAATTTTCTTTTTTTTCGAAAATATATTTAATATTCGGATATCAAGAAAATAATGTTATTTTTCAGGCCGCCATAATATAAATATAGGGGGGGTTCGGCACATACTGTAAGTAAAAAAGTCTGCTATGGACCAACCCAAAAATTTTTTTGACCTTTTTGGGTTTCTAAATTTTTTTAACATATGTTTATGTTTTTTTCGCAGTTTTTTAATTTTTTTGAATTTCAACCTAAAATATTTTTTTAAAAAAAATGATATTTAAAATCATTTTTATTTTATTTCATTCTAGACCAATACTAAAATCATACAAATTTAATAATTGGGGCCCCTAACAGCCAAAGAAAAAAAGGGGCCCTTTTAAAACCCCAAAAAAAAAAAAAATAATTTCCCTTTGAGCCAACTTTTTAATTGCATTAAAAAAAAATTTTAAAACATCGAGTATTTTAATTAATCCAAAAAAATCCATGCACTTTTAACGATATTTTTAACCACAATTTTTTAAAAAAGGGAAAAAGTTATTTGTCAACTTTATCAAAAGTAAAACCCCTAAAAAAAAGCCCAAACTTGATAACGTTGACGAATAATTCTTGCTGTATTTAAGCAAATTGTCTTTTTTATATTGTTTGAAAGGGCATGAATTAAAAAATGGTTTTGACTAATTAAAAAACGCGATCATTTCTAGTTTTATTTTTAATGCAATGCAAAATTGTCTTGGATTATTTTTTACCTCTTTTTTTTGGGTTTTAGGGCCCGTATTTTTTTTTGAAATTTAAACCAAAATTATTAAATTTCTTGATTCTAGTATTAGTCTAGATTTAAAAAAAAATAAAAAAAAATGTCAAAAATTCCCTGATTTTTCAAAAATTATTTTTTAGTTTAAAAACTGAAAATTGAAAATTTTTTGGAAAAAAAAAATTTTAAAAAAAAAAAAAAACCTTACGGCTCAGGTTAAAATATCTGGTTAGACCGCATACAGCGGCCCCTACCACTCAGTTTTTACGCATGTCTACAAAATGTGCCGAACACCCTGTATAATTAAATTTAAGCACATACTACCTAATACATATTTCAAATTTTTAAAAGATAACATTATATTTATGAAAAAATAATGAAAATTATCTATAAGTTTAAATTTTTTAAAATATAACACTGACTTAAAAAAACTAGTACCATGTGGAAAACGTTAATCTGTAAAAGGATTATAAATGTTATAACGATAAAAAAAAAACTAATGGATTTTTTCATCCAGAAAAATAGAGTTTGATGCGAAAAAGGATTAAAAATATCATTATGTAAAATAGTATGAAGAAATACAAAATATTGATTATTTAAAAATAAGATAGTATTCGAAATACCGTAAATATATTCAATAGCGATTTTTTTAAAATTTCTAATAAAAAAAGAAAAAAAATTTTAAAAAAATTAGCAAAAAGGGAAAAAAAAAATATAAAAAACCCATAAATCAAAATTTCCTTAAAAAAACAATTATCCCAAATTATCCTTCCCCCTCAATAATATGGTATACAAATCAAAAAGGGAAAGTTAAGATTTAAAATAAGGAATTAACTTTTTTTTTAAAATATTATACAAAACAACTATTTATATTAAAACATTACACCATTTAAAAACTTATACAATATATAACAACACAAGATTTTTTAATATTAAGTATTTTTTGGGGTTTTAAATGAAATATACGTATTCCAAAAAAACAAGCTGTCCAAAACAAATAAAACTTGGTAATTTTAATGGCAAAAAAATGAAAGTGGATATTTACAGCTTGAACTTAAGGCTATTTCCTTTTCTGTTACAAAAATTTAAAAATAGAATAAAATAAGTTATTTCCTTTTTTGTTGTAGATTCTTTCCAGCTAATAAGTGAGCATTTATATAAAAAAAAAAAATAAGAGTATACAGAATAAAGAAGAGAAATACTTTTTTTACTTGAAAGAGGATATAATGTGTTTATGCCAATTACGGTCATTTTCTAAAGAAACGCCCCACCCAGTGATACGCGTAGTAAATCCTTTCAGGAGGTTTTTATTATTTTATTAGTTTTCCAAAGCCTTGTTTTGAATATCACTAAAAACTTATTAAAAATAAGTGAGCGAAAGCATTTAAAAAAATTTGTCCCCAAGGTGCTAAATGCGATTGGGGGGCTGAAGCGGTGTGGACGAAGGAATGGTCGATTCCAAAGAAATGATAATGTTAATAAAAACACATATATTTGTTCACTTCATTTTAAAGGAGAATGTGTTCTAGCAACCAAATATCCAGACCTTATCAATTGTGTAAAAAAAAAACTATAAAAGTGATGAGGTAAATTTAATTACCTAATTATAAATATAATAGTTCGAGCCCCCAAAAGTCCAAAAAATAAATTTGGTCAAAATAAAAGACACTAGAACCGCGCTGGCTGAAAAATATAAAAAAACAAAAAATTTTATTATATGTAATTATTTTTTCTTGTTACCATGACAAGAAGAATAAAGCTTTTTTTTCCTTTTTCATTATTATTATCCTAACCTCTCGACCAGTACGGCTTTTTTTTTCCCAGAGGACGACCATGGCACTTCAACCATGGTCGTAACTGTTCCCCAATTGTGACCCTTTTACGGTAGGATGTCAATGAAGTACCATCAAGTAAGTTTTTATTTAATTGCACTAATAAAGAGGTTATAAAGCTTGTTGCCAAGCCATATTTATAAAAAAAAGTGACCGATACATTTATATTGCCGCCTTTTTAACATGGTGGACGTGCTTGCTCTGGCATACCCTTTAAAAAAGGGCTATTTATTGACTTTTCTTGCGAAAACGACGGCGATAATAATTGTGCTTTTAAAACATTAAACTGGACAAAAATTTCCATATAAATAGCCATATTTATAAAAAAAAGTGACCGATACATTTATATTGCCGCCTTTTTAACATGGTGGACGTGCTTGCTCTGAGCATACCCTTTAAAGGCCTATTTATAGACTTTTCTTGCGAAAACGACGGCGATAATAATTGTGCTTTTAAAACATTAAACTGGACAAAAATTTTGATATTCCAATCCAGTATTAATAAAGAGATATTTGTATTACCCTGCGCATGTTTTCCAAATCACGATTCCGAAAGTAAGCCCCACGGTACCCCAGCATTAAATAAAGCAAAATTTTATTGACTATAAAAAAAAAATAAAAAGCGAAGAACCGTTTGGGGGAAATTATAAAAAAAGAAGTTTGTTTGGGAAAGTAATGCCAGATCTGGTCAAAGGTCTTAAGTATGTTAAAAGAAAAGATCTGTGACTTGCTGGAACTCACGGCATTTTGTTCCAGTTATGTGAAAAAAAGGGAAAGTTGCTATGCTGTAAATTTTTTGATAAAAACAAATGCAATGAATGAATAGTATTCACTATTATTCCCAACTTTTTAAAAAATACCGTATTAAAATATGTCATGACGATTTAAATTACCAAAAACAAATCGTACCGTTAATAAAGTGAAAGATCTTTGTATCGGTCTAACGCTATTTTAAAATGTGTTTGTCAGGTTGATAACAACGGGATCACGTCGTTGACCAATTTTAATGCAATTTTTTTTCTTTAATATACTCATGTGGTTTGTTTTTTTTTACTAATGCCGGATATAAATGATGTACATATCAAGTTCATTAATTAAAATAGAAAAACAGCAGCTGCTTAGTTTTCCCATGTATATGTACATATTTCCCATATTAGTTGAATTGGCTTTCCGCGAAAGGCGGACAGAATAGCCCAACTAGAACCAAAAAGGTTTCAACTATGACCGTGTTTCCTAATTGGTAAATTAATGCATTGGGGTTCCGTTTATTACTAGAGTTAAAACTGTAGTGAAAGGGGAAAAAATTTTAAAAAAGAACTTGATCAAAAACCCCAACAAACAAATACTAAAATTATTAGACTTTTTTGGATTTTAAAAAAAAGGGGTTATTTTGTTTCCTTGTGTTTTTTTAAAAATGCTATAATACAATAAGTCGCCCTTTTCAGAAGAAAATTTTGTGTCCAGAAGAAAAATTTTTTTAGTTTAAAAATTTGTCTTGGTCCATTTTTGCTTATAATTTAAATATGGGCCTGCTTATTTTAGTATATATTTCTTTAATGGCTTTTTATTTTTTTAAAAATTAATATTCAAAGTCATGATAAATAACCATTTTTTTTTTTTTTTGATGCATGGAAAAATTGGTTAATATTAGTTAATAGCGACAATTTGTTAATTTAAAAAAAATAGAAGATCACATTCTAAAAATATATATACCGATTGGCTTATTTTTGATTTTGGGGATAGAATTTCTATGCAAAAAAAAAATATATAAAATAAAAATATTTAAGTAAAAAAGAAATAAAAAAAAATATATCCCCAAAAAGTCCCACTTTTCCCTTTATTAATTTTTCTGTGTCAACCTTATTTTTAATATAATTGGTTTGGGAGGCGTAACTTTCATCAATTTAAATTTGGGTTTTGGGTTGCCCGAAAAAGGGAGGTGGCCGGTCGAAAAGAACACCCCCAAAGGCTTGGCCGGCATTGTCTGTCTTGCTTCGATATACAACAAAATATTTTATTTTTACGCTCTCAAAAAAACGTAGCCCCAAAAAGCCCTTTTATAAATCCAACATATATATTTTATATATATATATTTTAAATTTAATATATAATAATATATATATATATATATATATATATATATATATATATATATATATATATATATATAAATAATTATATATAAATTATTTTATACCCCATACTTACATATATTAGTTTTATTATCAGCAATCATGCATTTGCAATTTTCTGGGTGGATAGGAATATAAAAAAAAACCCAATTGGGGTTATATCCATTTATTTCTTCAAACTAGTACATTCTAATACAAATATTTTTTTAAAAAAAACAGAAATAACAATACCAAGTGCCCAATTTATTTTTTTAGTTTTTTTTTTTAAGTTAGATTTTATAAACTGGTGAACAGTTTAACTATAAAAGATGCGCAAAAAACGAAGGCCCTTAAAAGTTTTTTCTACAGACCCCCTTTTGCATCTTACATCATATTAAATTCTACCTTAAATTTAAGTTTATTTTACCCAAATTAAAAACCCGTCTATTTTTAAATAATCAAAAATTTAGTTGAAAAGATTTTCCCCCTTTTTAAGTGCTTTTAAAAATAAACGTTTTGGGAATTTTTTTCATTTTTGGGTTAGGTTTAGTGCTAACTTTTTTTTTTAAAAATTAATTTTTTAAAATTTTTAAAACCCTTTTTTAAAATTTTTTTTATTGTCAGTTTTGGTTTTGAGGTTACGCTTTTAGAGTTTTTTACGGCACCACAACGAACTGTGATAGAATTCTCGAAAAGTAGGTTTTGAAAAATTTTGAAATATTAAAGGTAAACTAATGTTCAGGGAAGGACTGCAAATATTTAAAAGTTGGAGGCACTTCCGGTATACCGGAAGTGGGTGTAAACCCTTGCTTATTTTTAAAACACCCATATAGTATTCCCTTTTTTAGTTTCCCTACACAAGGTTTTAGGCAGATTTTATGTTTCATGTCCTATACCAAAATGCTTTTTGGGCCCATATTTAAGTTTTTACGTAAAAAATGACGTTGCAAACTTTAAAATAATTATCAATTTTTGCTAAAAAAAGGGCCCTTTTTATTATTTAATCTTAGTTAGATTTATTGTTGAAAAGATTCAATTTAACAGTTTTTTTCCCAATTTTTTAATAGCTTATTATATAGGGTGAAAAAATAAGATTTGTTTAGGTTGTCTATTTCAAAATTATTTTTTCAATATATTACCAGTTAAATATTTTATATTATAAATTTTTTTTATTTGGCGATTCAAAAATTTTTTTTAGAGTTGGTTATGATGGCGTTTTAAAAAAAATCGCTATAGTAATTTCACCGTTATAGCCAACTAAAGGGGGGAAATGTCCTAGCAAAAAAACTAAACTTCCAAGCAGAAATCGCCATATAAAAATATTAAACTAGCAAATATCATAAACTAAAGATTTTCGAAATAAACAACCTTAAACAAATCTTTGAAAATCTATAAATGTAAAAATTTATAGGCTGTTTTATTTAAAATGAGCAAGTTGACACTTGAAAATATTTTAACCAAGTTGCTCATATCGACATCAATATACCTTCAAATTTTCATAATTTTCCAAAACACACTTTTCGAAAAATCGATCGCAGCAGTTTGTCGTTGCTGACTATGAAAATGTGTGATATTACATTACTGCGAATTAAAGTGGATATTAATTTTTTGGTATATAAAAACTAAATAATAAGTATCTCTATTTTTAAAAAATAATATTTTTCTTTTCTTTTTTTACATGCATTTTGGCTTAATTCGCTAAAAACTATATAGAAAGATACTTTTCTATGGATTTAAAAAGGTACCATCTTGTCACTAGATACTTTTAGACCAGGGTCGATAATTTTTAAAAAAAAAAAAATAATAGTAGGATGAAACCCATTGAAAAAAGGAAAAGAATATAACAAAAATGAAAGGAAAAATAATTTACGGGCGAACTGAGGTCAGGAAGTGAAAGGAGGTGAGTTTTTTAAGGGGAAAAACGGTTTATCTCGATTTTTTGGCAAAAAAAGTCTTATGAAAAAGGTAAATGGCAAAGTTGTAGGTAATTAAAAGATGTATTTACACTTTTTTCAAATAACCTCAAAATTTATGTGAAAAATTCAAATAACCATGTTTTTTGTTTTTTTTCTTTTACATTTTTTTTGAAATTGGGTGAAAACTTACCTTTTTTATGCCCCAAACCCCCCCGTAATTTTTTTTTTTAAAAAGTTTATTTTTTTTACCTTATTTTTTATTTTAAAATCCCAAAAAAAACCCCTTTTTTTTCAATCGAAAATTTTTCCGTTAAAAATCTGCTTTTTTTAAAAAGGGCGGGGGGCTTTTTTTTCGTTTAAATCTCTTTTTTTTTTGATGGTGTAAAAAATACATTTCTTTTGGAAATGTGGTAATGTAACATGAAATTTTACGTATTTTAAGTAATTAAAGTATAAATTTTAATAAATACCTCAAAATTGTACATAATGACTTAAAAAAATTCGGATTTTGGTTTCTTTTTGTTTTTTTTTACATTTTTTAGAAAATTTTTCAAATAATGATATTTTTTTCACCATTAAAATAAAGATTTAAAAAGAACAAAAAGTTTTTTTGAAAAACAGATATTTTGAAAAAATTTTCTTTTTTAAAAAATTTTTTTCGATTTAAATCAAAAATATGGTGAAAAATAAAAAACCAAAAAAAATTTCAGGGTTTGGGAATAAAAGGTAAACTTTTACCAAATTTTGGAAAAAAAAAAATTTTGTAAAAAATAAAAAAAAAAAACCCAAAAAATTGGTTATTTAATTTTTTTAAAATAAATTTTGAGGTTATTAAAAAATGTAAATACAAAAATTTTAGATCTGTTTATTACCTACAACTTTGCCATTTAACCTTTTTTATAGAACTTGTAGTTTGCTGGGGGAAACAAGATAAAAACCCTTTTTTACCCTTAAAAAATCACCACCATCCAATTTTCCCCCCCCCAGATCGCCCGTAAATTATTTTTCCCCTTTTTTTTTGTTATATTTTTCTTCCTTTAAAAAGTATAAATACTCAATAAAGTTCCCAAAAAAAAAATTTGATTATACTGGGTCAGATATCCAAAAAAATTTTTTTTTAAAGTCACTTAAGTTCTGTTTTTTTTTCGCCTTCTCTTTCATTAAAAACTTTCCTATATTCTTGTATATTTTTTCCCAAAGCAACCGGCGTGCTTCAGAACTCGCGGGCTATCAAAAAAAAAAAAACGCCAACGCCTGAACGTTGGTGACAACTCACCTTATGTGTGACAGATTTAAAAAGTCCCTAGCTAAGCACAAATAACTTGAGCACAAAAAAATTTTCGTATGCTCGGTCTGTGCGTACTCAGGTATGGAAGCGACTTTACTTTTTGTTGTAAAAAACCCCCACATTTTTTTCAAATCATTGCAATTGTAATGAATGCCAATAAAAAAAGCTTAATAAAATAGGTTTATAATAATAATTGGGGAGTAATGCTGTACATTTTGAGACAAACGTATATTAAAAGCTAAAATAACAACTAATATAAAAAAGGGGGTATCTAAAATCTAAAAACTTAAACAAAATTCAAAAATACGTCTAATTTTATTTACTTTTTTAAAAAAAGATAAAATCGTAATTTTAAATAAACTTATTTTTCTGAGTTTTCCATGAAAGATATGTATTCCAAAAAAAAAGCTACTGATTGCACGAAATAACACTTGATACTGTAATGGCAATAAATTTAAAAAATTTACCACTTGAACTAGGCCTTTTTTTCCAAAATTTGGGAACAACTATGTCTGTATAAGAAGTAGAAAACTTTTTTTTTTTTATGTTCTACATTTTTACCATTTAAAAAATTAATATTTCCCCAAAAAACAAAACTAAAAAAAAATGGAGCAAAAATTAGCTGATCACATAACACCTTCGATAGTAACGGAAGTAGACATATTAGTGCCAAACTGCCTGGCTAAAATTTTTTACCAAATGGTTAAAGTGGGCCCCCAAACAAAAAAGGAACCCGGGAAAAAAAATTTTTCATGAACGTTTATTAGTTATTAAAAAAAACACATTTACAATAGAGTAAGAAAACTCCATTTTGTCCCGGAAATGAATAACTCGTTGGGTTCCCTGGTTTCTAATAATTTTTTGTTCATAAAAATTTTTCAGGCATAATATTGGTTAATTTGGGAGAAAGTTGCTGTAAGTATTTGACTTGTAGAAGAATTTCCCTTGGGAAAGTATCTACCTATCTTCCCTTTTATAATTTTATTTTTCCACATTTTAATTTATTCTGCATACTTTTGGTAATTTTTTAAGTTTCGTCAAAATTTACAGAATTATAAAATAAGTTGGGTCACTTGCTGTGGGGCATTCAAAAATACAGCACATAGGCTTAGGGGGACAAAAGGCAAAATCCGATTCATTAGGCATATCTGTGAATATACACAAAGTTCTCTATAAAAAAAATTGAAATAGGTACCGTTTATAGTCGCCCAAAAAAAACAATTTTTTATAAAAAATTTTATTAATTTAGAGTATATATAGTTTAAAAAGTTTAAATATAATTATACAAACCACTAAAACAAAAAACAGATAAAAAAATAAAAGATGTTAATACAATTACTTTAATTTAGAATTTGATTTATTTCAAAATGTTTTTTTGGGTTTTTATTCGCAAATTTAAACGAAAATTACATACGAAATCTACAATAAAAAAAAATTCCAGAAACAAGTTTTCGTCAGGATGATAATGACAGTTGTATTTCGGTAATATTAGTTTTTAGTTGTTTTTTAAAATTTGTCTAATATATTTTTCCCAATTTTTCAAATTCGCTTTTTTTTCAGAATTATATGCTACCTTAAAATACAGTTTTTCCCGAATT
>JAHBCN010022226.1:0-13428 GCA_019359885.1 Listronotus oregonensis
TACGTTCAAAAAAAAAAGGTTCCCCCCCCAAATTACCTTCAAAAAAAATATTGTCTTCGTTCGCTATTCGCCAACCCAAATAGGGGAAAAAACCATCTTAAGCAAAAAATTCCATTTTTCGGACCCGGACTCCCAAAAAAACGTTGGCGATTCCTAGTTCGGGGTTTTTTTTTTTTTTTGGTTTTTTTTGACAAGGTTTTTTTTTTCTTATTTTTCAAATTTTTTTGGAAAAGGGGGGGGGCTCACGGAGGATTCTTGACCAAATGCTGATGAGACAAAAAAAAAAGAAGAAAAATTTTGGGGAAGAGGAATACCTTTTTTTTTTTTTGGTTTTTTTCTTGACTCCTTTTTTCGCTGAAAAATATTGAAATATTTTATTTAGGTTTCGTCACAAGGGCTTATTGCCACTAGAATGCCTCAAGGAGGATTCCTACCGAAATGCTGATGATAACAGACGAAGGCGCACACAATTTAAAGATGAGTAGTCAAAATTTCGATGCTTTTTCGACCTTTTTTCGCAGAGAAAATTGAATTTTAATTAGCTGTTCCAGAACCAGCTTTGCCTTAACTACTTATTCTGTATTTATATGTATTTATAAGGCTTCAAATATAGACCTAGACCCCTTTTTAAGGCCCCCAAAATAAAACCCCCGTTTCCAGTTTTCCCAAGAGCTATGGAATCCATTGTTTCGTTATGTGGGAGCCCCCCTTCAACTTGTCTGCAGCATTCCTAGCATTGTTCACTGCATTTATTCCCCCCCGCATTCCCTTTTCCCTTTTGACGCCAATTGCGTTTAAAACCCGGGAAAAAAAGTGGTAAAAAAAATGGTGGAAAAAACCTCCGATTTTGGGGAGGGGCACAACCCCCGTAGGATGAGCTTTTTCCACACCAGTAAATTTTTTAAAGCTACTTCAGCAGCTGAGGGAGGTCCCTCTGGTTTTTCAGCAAAAAATTGCATCCCTCGCTTTATGAAAAGCGGTCAAAAGGAATCCCTTTTCCCCTCTTCGAGCAGTAATCTTCTTGTTTGTTTTTTTTTAAACTTCTGCATGTCTGCACAGTACAAACTTTTAGTAATAAAAACTGTTATATAAGAATATTTAACTTATAAATACAAAACCCTTCCATACTCTGCAGTTATTGTTCATCAACCAGTCATTACAATAACACACATCTAAAGTTAAGAATATTAACTAATAAATATCATCTTCTTTAACTCTGTAGTCATTGTACATCAACCAGTCATTACGATAACACGCATCTAGGAGGCTACTTCGGAAAAAAGGGGGATCCTTGGTTAATAAAAATACAGTTTTTTAAAAAAACGGTTTCATTATTAGAAAAACAGCGCCGTTATTTGGAAATACAGTGCCGTTATTAAAAACAGGGCTTTATTTGAAAATGGGGTGCCGTTATTTGAAAATACAGTGCCTTTTTTTGAAAATACAGTGCCGTTATTAAAATACAGTGCCGTTTTTGGGGAAAAACGGAGCCGTTATTTGAAAATACAGGGCCGTTTTGGGAAAAAAACGATACCGTTATTTGAAAATACAGTGCCGTTATTAAAAAAACGGTGCCTTTTTTTAAAAAATACAGTGCCGTTTTGGGAAAAAAACGGTGCCGTTTTTTAAAAAATACAGTGCCGTTATTAAAAAAACGGTCCCTTTTTTTTTGAAAATACAGTGCCGTTTTAAAAAAAAACGGTGCCGTTTTTTAAAAATACAGCCCCTTTTTTTAAAAAAGGTTTTGCCGTTATTTAAAAACGGTGCCGTTATTTGGAAATACAGTGTTTTTTTTGTAAATACGGTCCCGTTGTTTGGGGGATAAGGGGAAGAGGGACGGGGGGGGAAGAAATTATTAACACTTGTACCTTAATAATTTAAAAAAAGGGGGTTTTGTAGCCATGGTTTAAAAAGCGATAAGGATGTTAAACGTAGAAAATTTTTAAGTTCCCCAAAAGTATTCTAAAAAATTTTGGGGTTTAAAGGGGAATTGGGTGAGCAAGCCGGGTGCAATTTAAAGAATATCAGAACTCGAGTGATCAGCGACCAAAAAAGAAGCGGAGTTTGCAAGCAGTTTTAAACTTTTTTTCAATTTTTACGAACTTTTCGCAATGAAAAAAAACTATATTTCTCTTAAAGCTGGCCGTTTAAAAAGCTGTTACTTGGGGGAATACGTATAGCCTTTTTGGGAAAACTAATACCGGGGGTCGATGCAGATGGGAAACAATCTACCCCATTTACACCCAAGTCTGAAAAAAACGACAAAGTGAACAATTTTCTTCGACAGTAATAAAAACCACGATTTCCACTTAATTTTTCCGGGGCCCTGTTCAAAAACATGATGAGCTAGCTGCTCAAAAGAGGAAGAATATAACGATAATTCAATTAATGTCGAGACACGAAAAGATAGTTCACCAATGGCTCAGGATATGAACGATGGCGAGGATGCTGTTTTTAAAAAGAACTATGTATAACATAACCCAAAAGTTACTTTGACGACGAGTTCAGAGTCGATCCTCAATATAACCCTGTTCAAATGGATAGTATTACGGAAGAATCCTTTTGGGGGAAATCTAGATCAGTATGATCCGCTACCGAAAAAAAAATGTGAAAGGATTTATAACTGATACGGAAAACGAAAACGATCGCAATATTTAAAACATGATTTAGCCACCGATCATCTAACTTTTGGTGATTCTCGGGCTTGAATTTAACGGACCGGATATTTATATTAAAGGAGAAAAATTTACTGGAACTCCTGGACTATATGAACTTTTATTTAAGACCAATCCATTAAAAAACAAATTGACCGCACTGGATGAGCGAACCCTTTAAAAATTATTTTGCTAACAAATGCTAACAAGAGAAATTTTAATGAAAAGGAACAACATGTAGGAAATAGAGGTGTCAAAATATGCTAACAATTAAACCATTACTTGAACGTATAAGAGAGGAAAATGCAAGAAAAAAAGAGAGAACTGACAAGCAATTACAATTACACGTACCAGCCTCAGGGTTATGGCTTACCAATCGATAGTCAGTCTGGGGTTTTTACCCGATTAAAAACATTTTTCCCCAAAATAAAATTGACTACGTTTCTGGGGGGATCCAAATGAGCTTGTGGATAGATTAAAATTTTTAAGGCAAGTAAGGTAGCTGGTAATAACTCTAATGAAAACGAGTTTATAAGTATTCTTGAAGAGTTAAGAGAAGTTTTTATCATTGAATTCTGGGGTTTGACATAAGGTGCAGTATCATTAGCACGATGACTCTCGACAAATTCGGACGTAATTTAAACATCCCTATCATCTAGCAAAAAAAAAAAAAGGAAAAGATTTGAAAGATATTCCTGAAAAAGGCTTTGTATGGTTACATAATATAATGTTGACTTTTGAAAAGGGTTCATCAAGGTATCTTTTTTTAAAAAGGTTTAAAAAATTTGGGCATTATATGTTTCCTATTAAGATTGGAATAATTGAATATGTTAACATTGACTCACCTGTAAAAACTTTTATTAACAAAAAAAAAAATAAAGTACCAAGCGATTTACTGCAGCAAGAGTTAAAATTTGATGATAAAATTACTTTTTTAGGAGATAAACTTAAATCACATACTAAAATATCTGTTGGGGTTTTAATTAAATATCCTATTTCATAGGTTTGGTATATAGATACATCTTTGTAATTTTAGGTTAAGTATAGCTAGTAGAACGTAGATTGTAATTTTATGTAATGTTAGTAGCAAATTAAATGTAGCCTTTTTTTTATTCACCCTGTATATGTGGTTTAAATAAATTAATTTAATATATACAATGTGTTTATTATTTAATATTCAAAAATTGTAAGATTAATATAATAATAAGGCCCTTCCCCCCCGCCTAAGCCCCCAGGTCTACACCCGGGCCCGGTGTTTAAGCGCGGGGGGGGCCCCCCCCACATGTTAGGTTAGACATTTGACAAGGACATTTGATCACCGCCATTATTTTAATGCCTGCGTAAGACCCTAAGATACTTTTATCCACGTATGCAGGTTCTAAGTCACGTGGTTCGCGAAATATGACAGTTGACAGGGGGGCATTTGACAGCTGACAGGCGCCATTATTTTAATACCTGTGTAAGTCGCTAAAATAAACATATTAGACCTACGTGTAAGCCTAATGTTAAAGCATGAAGCCCACAATGACCCCAATTTCGATAGGGTTACCGTCCTAATCGCTAATTGATGAATTTCGACGATTTTTAAACAGCTGAAAACGCCTTTAGGGTTTAAAAAAGATGGCGTCATGCGGTTTTCGCCCGAAGGTACGACGTTTCGCAAATTTTTTTAAAAAATTTAAACCGCGGCCCTTAAAACTCATCATCAGGGTCAAATAACGATTTTAGCCGATAGCCCCCCAACGGCATAACCTAAAATTTCCGAGTTTGCGCAAATCAATATTAGGTTTTTGCACAAGAAGTATCCTCCCTTTTAAGGGGCCTTTTCCAAGTCACGTGGTTTTTGACATATGACAGGTGACAGGTGACAGATGACATTTCCCCAGGTGACATTTGACATTTGACAGATAGTATTGGCCCCCCCCCTAAATAACGCGTCACACAAGTTCCCCTAAATATTTAATTACGAAAAGAGATTTTAAGATAATAAGCTCCACCGGTGGACGGTTTGGTGAACGAAAAATCTACCTCTACTGCCCTTAAACACTCTCACAAGTTTTAGAAAACTTGTTTTTTTGGGGAAAACGTTTTACACTACTATTGTCACTTATGTATAAAATACAAAATAAATTTTAAGCGGGCCCCCCTTTCCCAAAGGGATTAGCCTAGTATAAGACTAAAAATGTTTATTATACCCGTTAAACCTACAACGGGTTTTTAATTAACAGCCGCTTTTTTTAAAAAAAAAAACTTATATGCTATTAACGTTTGGTCAAATTTTCTTAGTACTTTTTTCTTTTAAAAAAAAAAAAAATAGGGTATTGCCAGGCCACATTAAAAAAAAAAGGAAGCTGTTAGGTTTTTTTTCCACAATATTGTTACCATAAGGGCCACAAAAATCTGATCTTAATTAAATTTCTACCGCCTGGTCATACACTGAATGATATAGCAATAATTTGCTTGCAAATTGTAATAAAAAATAAAAAGAAGACCTAAAAAATTAAAAAGTTTATTTTTTTAAAATTTTTTAACAAAAAAAAAAAAAAATAATTAAAAATTTTTGACTAGGAACAAAAAAATTTTTTCTTTCCTGATTTAAGGTTTTTTAAGAATTATAAGTAAATTTTTTTTTAAAAAAAGGTTTTTAAAAAACATATTTAATGTTTAATGGGCTAAATCTAGTCTTTTTCTAATAAATATATAAAAAAAATTTTAGAACCTAGTGAAACTGACAAAAAAGCAAAAATATAAAAAAAATTTAACCAAATAAAAAAAGATTCAGTACATATAACGATTTTAAGGTAGTTTTTTCCTTAAGACGGATAAAATTTTTTAAGGCTTTGGGGTTTAAAAATGGCCTTTCATTTTTCCCTTTTTTTTTTTTACACATTAAAACGAAATTATTTCTACTACCCCAAAAAAATTTATAGTTTCAGTTAAAAAAAATTTTTTTTTTCTGAATTAAGAAAATTATAGTTCTTTGCAGTTTTTAGTAAGTCTAAAAGAAACTAATATTTTTTTTTTATTTTTTTAAATAGCCTATAAAAGCCATAAGCCTTAGGTTGTTTTAACTCTTTTTTTTCGTTTTTTTTTTTTCCCGAAGCATGTAACAATTGTATTTGGATTGAAGTTCACGCATATTATACCTATAGCCACTACCTTTGTATTTTCCATTAACGGCAGACGGAGCCTATGCCGTTAAATTCACACCCACAGGGGGAAACCTTGTTTACAGGTTACGTATTAAATTACTGATCATAAAAGTATTGCCTAAATCCGCTGTTCTTTTCGTTTAACCAAATGGTCCTAGATACCAGTGCGCCCCCAACAATTTTCCCAAATTTCTCTCTCTATTCTAACATATAAAAATAATGATAAATTAAATGACAAGTTAATGTAAGGGGAAAATGATGGAATTTTGATATAAAGATAAGTTTCGCAAGCAAGCTGATCTGCTGATTCTTTTCCGTTATTAATAAGCGATCCTAAAGAAAAAAGGACCATTTAGCTTTGTAGATATTATTTAAAAAAAAAAAGTCTGAATTGGTATAAGCATATTAAAACTATCCTTTTTGAGAAATTCTGGTACAAAAATTGTTTTTTACCTTAGACATCATAGGTATGGGGGGAATCGTTTCAGTTTTTTTTTTAAATTTAAAAAAAAAAAATTAAAACAATGCCTTCTTATCCATTTTAAAAATACTTTGGGAAAAAATTGCTAATATAATTATACTTATTCTTTTTAAAAAAAAAATTAAAAAAGTTTTTTCAAAATAGAAAAACCCTTTGGGGAAAAAAAACATCCGACGCTGGGATTCCCACCACCTGAAAGCAAAAAAATAACATATATAATGGCAACTTTACGACCTGTTTTTTTTTAAAAAAAACACTAAAACTTCTTAAATTAGAGAAATGAGCATACACGTTTTATTAGGTAGTTACTCAATAAAAAAAAAAAATAAATTTACTCAGCATAAAACAAATAATAATTACATGCAGATTAAAGCTAAACACTGCAAACATTAGTGGAAATTTTAAAAAACCCCCGCTTTGTACTTTAATATAAGAGTTGCAAAAAAAAAATAATTTAAACCCCAAATGTATAATATTCATTGTTTAAAAACCCCAAAAAGGATAAATTGTTTTAAAAATCTTTTTTACAAAAAAATTTTGTTCAACCCAAGGGGTTTTTACATATTGAGAAGCACGTTTGTTTTGATACAGTTTACAATTTTTAATAAGATAAGTTAAATTTTTTCGCAAAAATTTATTAAATTAAAAATATGCTAACCACACTGTTTGTTTAGTAGATATTGGTTTAAATTTGGGCGTCATGGAAACAAGTAGGACCGACCTGACGAAAAAAAATTAATTTGCAGGTAGCATACCCCCTAGTCTAGACACACTTAACTTACACTTTTAAAACTTTTTTTTTTTTATATATATATATATATATATATATATATATATATATATATATATATATATATATATATATATATATATATATATATTTTTTTTTTTTTTTTTTAAAAAAAAAAATGATATTTGGATAAAATTTTTGAATATTTAATTAAAAATATAAAAAATTAAAAAAAATAAATTTTTAGTATCGAAAGAATGAAAACAATAAAATTGTTTTAAAAATTTGACGTATTGATATTAAAAAAAGTTAAAATTTGTCATTTAACTATTAAAATATTTTTATTGTTTTTTTGTCGATGGGCTATTCAGAAAAATAAAAAAAAACCTATTATGCGTTTTTTTTGGTAGCAATAATAATGTGACGACGGAAAGGATATATTACTTTTTCCCCCAAAAAACACCATCTAGAGACTAAAAAAAAAATAAGAAAGTTTATTGAACGAAAAAGTTTAAAAAAGAAGAAAAGGACTGAGCACGAAATGAAAACAAATTTTGGGGTTACCATTTTTTTTTTCAGGATAATTATTTATTTTTCTATTGGACTAGCACTAACTACTTTTAAAATTTTGGAAAATCCAAATAGCAATCTCGGATGCGGCATCTGAATTAATAAAACATATTATAAAATTTATTTAAGAAAAATTTTACAAATTTTATTTTTATAAATTTTTTCCTTTAGTTCCTTTTTAACAAATCAGCGGACTGCCTAAATGCATTGAAATAGCATTTAAGCGGATCCAATTTTTTAAATAAAATTCTGTTCAGAGTCTTCCTTCATTTAGCAGGAATGTTTAATCACAAAAATAAAGATTATTGGTTCAGAGATAATGGTTAAAAAATTGAACTATAAAATTTTTTTTATTTAAAATACCTTTTGCATAAATACCTTAAATGCGGAAAGCAGGGCTATATTTGAAATTTTTTTGACTAGCTATGGTCTGCGGAATTTTTGTGTTTAATTGGTTATTGATTTCCTTACTTTCAGGGGTCGTTAATTTTGTGGTTGTTTTTGTAAACGTGTGGAGTATTTTACTTTGTTTTTTTTTTGAATTATGTATATTCATAACACTTTTTTTGTTTTTATTTTAATTTCAAATTTTACTTTTTAAAAAAATGGTTTAAGGTAATTTTTTCTTTTTTTTTTTTTTTGGCTAAAATATTTAAAAAATTCGTAGTACAACCCCTTGGGGCCGTGAGGCGGTCTCAAATCGAGAGTGATTCCTAAATCTTTCTTTTTAGAAAGTTCGGCAAAACCGGATATCTGGTTTCGGGATTATATTTTGCGGGGCTGAACCGGTTGTTTTTATAAATCGGGTATTCCCCGGTGGCTTAGAGCCCCCCTGAATGATGGCAAAAACCACCAGGACCAGTATGGATTTTGTGATTGGAGAATTGAGCAAGACGGGTTGGACTCCAAGGTCGTCCTTGACAGAAAACGCTGTTGGGAAAATTGTTTTGGAAGCTTTCCCCTGCTGACCCCAAGGGAAAATAAGGCAATGTTCTAAAAGTTAATTTTCAACCCTTTTTTTGGGGATTGTTGAACAAATGCCTAAGAAAAAATTTTCCCTTTTTTTGTTTTAATCGTTTTTTTGGGTGAAATTTCCCTTACCTTATTTTTTGGGGAAAATTTTTGTCTTTTTAAAGAAGGATTATAACACGGAAACTTTTGGAACCCTTTTTCTTTGTTAATATTTTAAAGGGGCGTGGTGGTCTTAAATTTTGGAAAAAAAAGAATTTTCTAACAGTTTTATCAAATTCTACTTTGTTTTTTTTTTCTTTGAAATCGTTTTTTTTTCTTTTGGGGGGTTTTGATGAGTCATTTATTTTGGGTTTTTCCCCAAATAGATTTTTTTTAAAAGGGGGGAAAATTTTTTCTAAATTTTTGCTAAGGGTAATTTTAAGGGAAATTTCTTGTTTCTAAAGTTTATTTCCATAAAAGCAAAAGTTTTTTTTGGTTTCTTTTTTTCTTTTTTCTTTTTTTTTTTTCCTCTTTATTTCTTCGACTTGATTTTGTGTTCCGGCCCATGTTTACCTATTCCCCAGTTCGATTTAATGGATTTAATCCCATGCTATATATTGGGATTAAGTGACAAACCCGTTCCGATTTTAAGCTGATGACTGGCAGCTACACTCCGTTTCTAAGGACCCACCATAATAACGGAAAATCCGTAATTTAAGTTTAAGAAAATTTTTTGATTAATGATTTTTGATTAAAAGAGAATGTCATGTCGATAGTCTAGCCTTAGATTTGAACTAAATTTTTTTTTAACCCCCCCCCAATCAAAAACACGTGTTCAAACCTTCTCTGCAAAGTTAGCAGTTTTAACCTTTATTTTCTCGTACCTTTAAAAAAATCTAAGACTGGAATTTGGACATAAGTTCCATTCCTTTTAAAGCAAAGGTTATAAAAAGAACATTTATGATTATGGTATACCTTGGGGTTGTAGTCACTTTTTTTTAACATTGTACTATTGACCAGTTTAAAAGGAACAGTTGGTACTTAGACGAATTACAATTAAGTGTTGTATATCAATCTAGGTGGAAAACTATAAGATTTATTGCAATCATTTGGTAATAATCTTATAGGTTTAATTATAAATATTGAATTTGATAATTGATTTTTGAAGTTTACGCATTGGTTTTTGTTTACCCTTTTGCCGGGGATTTTTTTTGTTTCCTATGTCCTCAGATATTTTGCTGTAACGTCCATAACGTCTTCGGTCATTTATTTTTATTTTGATTTTGACCTGTAAAAAGTTTTAAATGCCAGGCCTTACGTATAGGTGGGAATATCAAAGGTTTTCAAAAGTTGTAATCTTGGACGTTATATATAGAGTTATATTGGCAATTTAAATTGTCCAGTTTTGGTTTATAACTGTAAATTGTATAAAGTCTTTATTTTACTTGTCATATTTTTTTCAATTTTAAAAAAAGTCTTATTAAATTTTGGTTTAAAAAGGGGCATCCAACAATTTGTAAAATTTTTAAATTTTTTATTTTTTTTTAAAAACCATTAACTAGTATATTTTATTTTGACTTTTTTGACAATCCCCCTTCAAGAATGCCCCCCCTTTTTTTGAGCCTGTGGATTTAGAAATTTTTTGTCCATATTAATGCCAATTATAATTATTTTTTTTTCACTAAAGAGCACTTTCCTTAGATAATTATTTATTTTAATTTTTTTTGATAATTATTTTCATTTTTTCCCAAGTGGGGGGGGGTTAAATTTGCCTGTTTAAAATTGACAAATTTCCGGAATAATGGGGGGTAAAAATTTTAAAATTCCTTTAAAATTTCCTTAAAATAACCCTCACCAAATTCAAAACATAAAAATTTTTTGTTTCCTCTTTTTGATACTAATTGAAATTTTTTAATTTATTAAAATTTCCTAAAATACCCCAAAAAGGTTCATCCAAAATATCAATTATAATATTTGAAACAGAAAAAAGATATTTTGCTTATAATTAAGGGGTTTTTTTTAAAAAGTTAATTCCTTTTTTCCTTTTTTTTTTTGGTATTCTTTTTTTATAATTTAAAAATAATATGGCAAAAAACCCAATTTTTTTCATTTTTTTTTCTTTAAAAAAAAGGCCCAGTCCAGTAAAAAATAAAACCCGTACTATTTTACATAAAAAGGCAAAAGTGAATGGGTATGCACCAAGTTCTTAATCTAATTTTGGGATATTAGTCTTTGGAACATAACAATAAAAAAAAAATTTCTTAAAAAACAATGGTCATTTGCGCCATTAAAGTTTTTTTTTCAAAAAAAAAAAATATTTGTGTATTTTCCTTTCAGTTTCGAAAAAAACCGTATCTATATTTTTTAATAAAGAATTAAAAAAAAAAACCTCGCCGCTGCGGGGGTTCTGAAATCTTTTGTTCTATATCCTTTTTTTTTTTAAACTATTCGAAACTCAGGCTTTTCCGCTGTAAAACACCTTTCGTTTTTTTTTTTTTGGGGGGAGAAAAATTTACCATTTCAAAAAGGCTTTAAATTTAAATCGTTTAGGTTTAACCCTTTATTTTTCCTTTTTTAATGAAATT
This sequence comes from Listronotus oregonensis, assembly GCA_019359885.1. NCBI lineage: Eukaryota > Metazoa > Arthropoda > Insecta > Coleoptera > Curculionidae > Listronotus > Listronotus oregonensis. Next base: position 11,124 of record JAHBCN010022226.1, read on the forward strand.
TTTTTGTTTTTTTTTACGATACTTATTAAAGGTAAATCCCCGGGAAAAACCATTTTGCCTAAAATTTTTTCAAAATTTTAAGGAATAACGAAATATTTTTTCAGTAATGGGTAGTCCAGAATCAAAATTATATTGTCAAAGACGCCTTTCCATTGGGGGGGTTTCCAATCCATCTAGGGGGGGGAAATATTTTGACCATAGATTTTGAAGAAAAAGATTTTTTTAAAAAAAGTTTATGCAAATTTTCGGTATTTGCGATCGAAATCGGGGTTTTTTTTCGATAAAATCAACGTTTTTAATCGTTTTTTTTAAATAACAAAAATCATTTTAAAAAAAAAAAAATTAAAAAAATTTGTTTTTTTAAAAAATATAATTTTTTTTTTAAATTTCTGTGGGGGCACTACAAAGTTTGGTTTCAAACTTGCTGTCATTCATTAAACACAAAATGTCAGAGTTTTAAAAAAATTAACATAAAATCCCCCTATTTTGGGAAACAAAAACCTTTTAAAAAATTTTCTAAATTTAAATGTTTAGGTTTAACCCTTTATTTTTCCTTTTGAATGAAATTTTATTTTTTTTTTTACGATACTTTTGAAAGGAAAAATAGCTGGAAACGACCTTTTTTCCTAGAAATTTTTTAAAATGCATGAAATAACTTAAAATATTTTAAATGATGGAATATAAGAATCAAAACCTTATCATGCCAAAGGACGCCTTTCCCAGCCAGTTTTTGTGAAAAAACAACTTTTTTTCGCCAAATAACTTGATAAGCAATTTTTTCAAAAAATTAATAGAAAAAATTTGTTTTTAAAAAAAATAAAAAAAATTTTTTAATTTTGTAGGACTTAAAAGTTGTGGTTTCTAAACGTTAGCTGTTATTCATTAAACACAAAATGTCAGGTTTCAAAAAAATAACGTAAAACCACGTTTTTTTAAAAACTAAAAAAAAATTTTAAATTTTACAGATTTTTTTTTTTTTTTTTTTTAATAATGTTCAAAAAAAGAGTAATTAGTTAAAATAAGGTTAGACCAATATTTTTGGTGCAAAAAAATTTTAAAACAACCCCTGATACCCCCTAATTAAAAGAGTTTTTTTTTTAATTATCTTTATCTATGTATCATAAATATTTTTAAAATTTTAAGATTTAAATTCCAATTAAAAAAGATGAAGCTGCAAAAACAAATTTTGCATTTTAAAAAAAAACTTTTTTAAAAAAACCAAAAAAAAGGGAAATATGTAAAAATTACTAAGATATCAAATCTAACTTTTTTAAATTTCAAACATTTTGCTTTTTTTAAATTTTTCAAACGGAAATTCAGGAAACATTTAAAACCTTGTATAGACGAGCACTACCTTTTTTAGCCCTTTAACTTCCCTTTTAAAAAAGGATTTTAAACAGTTTTAATATATGGGGGTTTTTTGCTTTTAAAAAAAAAAACCCAAACAATGGTTTTTTTTTTTAAAAATTTTTCACAAAAATGAAGGGTTATCTTAAAAATCAATTTTTGGGCATACTTTTACTTTCTTTTTGGGAATTTTTTGGTTTAAAAATTACAAAATTAATTTATAATACTTTTTTAAAAGTCACATTTTTTAATTCAACTTTTGGGGAAAAATTATTTTTCTAGGGAAACAATTTTTTTTATAAATCCTAAAAGGGGATTTTTAAGGGAAATATTTTAAATAATGTTTAAAAAAATTAATATTTTTTCAAAATTTTTTAACCAATTTTATTGACAAGCTTTAAAATGGAAGTTTGCGCTTTTTAATAAGGGGGAGTTTTCCCCCTAAAAAAAAAAAACGCCATTTATAATTAGACTTTAAAAATGGTAATTAACAACCCCAAATTTTTTCAAAACTATCATTTTAAAAATTAGATTTTCCCTTTTTTCTTGTTCCTGGATGAATAATTTTAATTTAGGGGAAAAAATATAAAATGTTTATTAAAAAAAAAGGATATTTTTTATGGGAAAACTTTCTTTTAAAAAAAATAATTTAGAAAGGATTAGGGTAAGAAAATGAAAAACTCTTCAATGATAGGCCATAAAGGCAGTTTTATTAATTAAATTAAATAAATGTTGAACCAAGCTGCTTTTAAACTTTTTTCCTCTTACTACAAAAATGCAGTTTTATGTGTAAACAAAAAAATAATATTTTAAAGTTAATTTATTAGTTAAAAAATTTTAAAATCTTTAATATCAAAAAAAAAAAAATTTTCCTTAAATCAATGTCAACCAGTGGCGGTCAGGTTTTTAAATATTTATCTATTAATGAGACAAGGAAAAAATATACCCCATCTCCTGG
>JAHBCN010022227.1:0-13536 GCA_019359885.1 Listronotus oregonensis
AGAGCATCTATTTACATAAAAATAATTTAAACTTTCTAGTTACATCAATATTTATTCTTTTAAGAAACCGACTTCTTCCAGTCTTGAAGAAAGATCTATGTACAACGCTACGACTATGTTGATCTTAACTTCTTTAAGAGAGTTTAAGTTTAGGAATACGAAACACACTAGTTAGTTAACAAAATAAAGAAAACAAAAGTTACATTATATTTAAAAAATTCAAAAAGCTTTTTATAAATTGATTTCACAGCTGGCCTGTACAAAAAAACCTAAAGAATATTTCTACACATTTGAAAAATAATAAAGATATAGTATCTCCTTCGGATTTAATTACTTACCAAATTATTTACTTTTTAGTTATCATAAAAATTGATATGTTTTTAAAATAACAGATCTGCCACCAACTTGTTAAAGCCAAACTATTTGAAAACAAAAAAACCCAAAAAAAAAGTTGAAGGTCTTAAGACTTGACCGGGGTATCTTTTTTTTTGGGGTTTTTTGGGGGTTTCCCCGGCTAAAAAAAAAAAAAACCCCGGGGGTTTTTAAATCCCTGGGGAAAAACTATAATTTTGCAGATTTGACTTATAATATCTTTCAGCTGACCTGATGGGGTTAAACTAACTACGGATTCATATTCACGACTTTAAAACCCCTAAAGATACAATAGTCAAGCTATTCGGACCTTCAATTTAGATGCTATTAATTTTACAAATTTGGCCTTGAAATCTCTGACCATGACCCCGGGTGGGGTCAAACTGACCACGGATTCGTATTCATTCATTTATACACTCTACAAATTTGGTTGCGTTTAATTTTGCAGATTGGACCTTGAAATGCTCTTCACCCTGACCTGATGGGGTATCTGTCCAGTTTGATGCCTCAAAAACACAATCACATCCGTAGCAGCTTCAAAAAAGCTAATTTCTCTTTCGAACCACAAACTATGTCTCCCTTGCTTAAATATATGGATCCCAAATCAGAATCTGCTTGGAATATTCTTCCCATGTTTTTGGCACCTTGACCAACTAAGCATTCTTAATTCTATTTAAAACCGTTGGCCTTTTTTGATTACAAAAAATTTAACTCTTGCCCACCGAGATGGGAAAACTGCCCTCTTTTATAGGTATATAGTAATATAGTAAAAGTATTTTTACGGTTTCTGATCCATAGAATTGGTTAATATTGTTTCTTTCCTGGCGGCTTCCAATAGATTAACACAAAGTGCACTTTCATGCACCTCTTTACATTCTATCTGGCAAAGCTCCGAACATTTCACTTTGTTTGTCCCTCATCCCTAGAGTGTATAAGTTGTGGAACTTTCAGGGTATCTTTCTCCTCTAAACCTCCATACTGCCTCGTACTACCATAATAAAAAACTTCGATTTTTCAATGACAAGAGCTGTCACAATTACTTTTAAAAATAATTAAATTTCCCCAATTCCAATTCTCTTCATGTAGTGGAAAATTACGATTACCAATTAATAGCATGTTTGTTAAAAGTAATTAATTATCAATTAAAACAAAAAAAGAATTGAGTTTTGCAATTACTCTATTTAAATTTTTTCATATATTAAACACGATACCAAACAAAAAAATATTATATAATATGCATCCGCACACGTCACACTATTCAAACTGCTTTCTCGGAAAATTCAACATTAAAGACTCTAAAATAATAATAAAAAAATTTCCTACCCCAAACATCACCATTTTTTTCCAAAAAAAAAAAGTATAAAAAGGGGGGTTATCAGTCGAAAATATTAAATTGACGCGGAGGCGGCAAGTCGTCCGCCGGTTAAAAAGCGGCCCGCCGTGTTTAAAAATTCTCTTTATGTTTTGGCCAAATTCCCCGGGTTTTTTTCCCAAAGGGGAAAGGGAATTGAATTTTTCGTAAAATTTAATTATTTATTAGGTTATTAAATTAATTTCTAAGTAATTCAATTACTTTATAAGTAATAGAATAACTTAACTTTAAAAGAATAATTTTAAAAACCCAAGTAATTGAATTTTGGGATTTGTAAAAAATTACCAATTACGTTTTCATTACCCCATTAATTGATAATTCAAATACAATTACCTTTTTTGGAAAGTAATTAATTAAAAAATAATCCAATTACTGAGAAGTAATTGAATACGATTTTTTCACTTATTTTAATTGAATTGCCGACAGCTCTGTCAATGACACTAAACATTTAACAAGTTAAATAACCTACCTTAATATTGACTGATGACGTTTGGTACTTAAGAAATATTAGATAAGAAATATTTAAAAACATAAAATGCGCATATATTATCTTTACTTACGATATATTTAGATCTTGCTAATCTCCATCTATTCGAAATATCTTACCTGAAACAAAAATAAAAATTATTCGCACTATACACACTCTGTAATTTGCAAAACATCTAAAAATAAAGATTTTCAAATCAATTTAAATCTCCAGAATAAAATACTAATAATGATTTTATAACAACCGTCTATTTTACGCATATCTCGAATTGTTTGACCGTTGGGGATCTTTAACCTTTTGGTTTTTTCCCTATTCTTACTGATTCTGTTTGTTTATCTCTTAAATGAAACTGTTTATTTTATATATTAAAAAAAACTTGGCTTGAATAACAAATACTAAAAAAAATTTTTTTGTATTTTTTTTTTAAATAAAAAAATTTCCTGAGAACGTGTAAATAACAGGAAGTTTACTAATGTTTGCATCAGTCCAGGTAATTTGTATTTTTTTAATGGCGGTATAATTAATAAATCTGCACTTCCTTTGCTTGCTTCTTTAATTAGAAAAACAAGGGGTTATATTAAGAAAAAAAGTAGTTTGCCAGCAAAAAAAAGATCCGACATTTTTTTAATATCTGTTAAAAAACTATTTGGAAAGTCCAGAAGCTGGAAGAGAAAATTTGCGGATATAAGTTTATTGATATACAAGGCGAGTCTCTAACTTTGAATAAAAATAAATCAAAAACGGGAATTTTTTTGAAAAAATGCCTGGACCCGTCGATTATTGTTATTTTTAGTCGCGCTCTTTTCTATAAAAGAAATATTTATATATAGTACCTCCAAATTTGAGATATGACAGTATCGATGATTTTTTTAAATCGGAATCAAAGTTTTTTAAAAATATTTTTAAAGCGCATATCAGAACTGCCAATTTCAAATTTTTCTTCCGTGTAGTTTGAAAGATAATAACAAAATTTTACTTTAAAAAAGAACCATATGTTATTTACATTTGTAAAGTCATACAAGTAAAATGTCATTGTAAAGAAAAAAAAGTATTTTGAAATCTTTTGATATCGGCATCCTAAACGATCGCCACTGATTACAGTTGTCAAATTTAACCTTTGGGATACCGATATCAAAAAAATTGACATTTTACGTTATCGAGTGTAACACTTGAATATACAGAGTGTATCCTCAAGAAGTTTTGACAATGCTTGAAAACCCATTACTAAAAATATTCAGAGCATTTATTATATTTGGTTAAGTCTAGTTTATGTCGGAATTTTATGTATTATTTTGATGTTTGTCGATTGTTTTCTTAATCAATCCTTTATTGTCACTGTTTTGCTTGGGATTCCTAGTTACAATAAAAATCTCTTCTTGTAGAAATTTCTTGCTGTTACATAAAGTTACTTCGTGGTTATATAGAGTACGTACGACCCAACGACTATATACTAGGAGGACTGTTCAGTTTGCTGAATTTGTCTGCCAAGGTCAAACTCGCTCTGACGTCACCACCGGTGCTGGCTAGTGCTGGGATATCGACACAAAACATCGATGTTGATCTCTCGATCACTCAAAAAATTAATATTTTACTTTTGGAGCTAAAAAAATTAGATTTAAAACTTTTTTTTTATAATATGAAACCTTGAGAGGTAAACATCGATGTTAAAAACATCGATAAACCTCGCCACATTATTGGCGGTGTGGCTGCCCCGCTTCTTCTAAATTTTCCAACGTACGTTAAATGGAACTGAACAGTCCTTTGGTATATAGTCGTTGCGTACGACCCATATGCTTCTAAAAAATAACTAAAATATTGACTCCTATAAACGCCTATGTAATACAAGTGGTAAACCCATGGTTTATAGGTATTTTTGGAAATAATCGCAAAATAACTAAACCTTTAGTGGCAACACTACAAATTCATGTCATTTGTCAACTGTCATCATGATTTAGTCGATTTAGTTTTGTAAATATCGATGTGATGTGTTTTTATCTTTTTGCCGGTTTATGTTTTTTTTTTAATTAATGGTTTTAAACTGTCTAGGAAGATATTTTGTGTATTTGTGCTGTCCAATGCAGAGTCGCCAACCTAGATATTTTAAGCTTGCCCAAAATTGTAAGGAAAATATCCCTGTATGTATGTCAACGCATGAGTGTACCATTTTTAATTTCTATATACAAATTAAGGCGTCATACCACAGATAATAAATAAATAAATAAATAAATAAATAAATAAATATATATATATATATATATATATATATATATATATATATATATATATATATATATATATATATATATATATATATATATATATATATATATATATATATATATATATATATATATATATATATATAAAACAGTGAGTCTCGATAAACCGGATTCGATATTGTTCCTCAGTTATCGAATAAAGAATTTTTTTCCAATTATGTACTTTGTAATCGTTTTTATATGATTTGGTTATCCGGATCGCGAACGATGTTTTTTTAGCGGCTGTGATTGGATGTTTTTTGCTCGTATGATTGTAGCAAAGAACGTTTTTTATTCAACATACTTGTTATTAGTCGCTTGACCATTACGTGTGTAGGACAGTGTAGGGATGGCTCCAAAACGGAAACACGTGGCTTTAACTATTCAAACGAAATAATGATATAGTTCAAAAGTTAAAGAGGAAAATGGCTAAAGATTTGCTATGGAATATAACGTTGGAACATCGACAATATCAGACATCAAGAAGCATTCTGATAAAAATAAAAAGAGTAAGTTTTTATTGTTTTTTTTTTTTGAGAGATAAAAATTTTTTTTACAAAATAAAAATGTGGACGCCGGGCATTTTATTTTAAAAGTTTTGACTTGCATGGACGAGTTTTCATGATAAAAAAATAAATTGCATGCATGTTTATATGTGGGGGGTTTTTTAAGTTGTTTATTGTTTCTAGGTTTAATGCATTGTGTTACTGGACCAGGCACCAAGAAAAAACTTACGCAAAGCGGAATATCCCGAAATGGGTGGGTTTACGGAATTGGTTTTTAATTCAAAGGCAGAGGCATGCAGTTATAACCTCAGATATACTATCCGAAAAAGGCTAAACAGCTTTATAAAAACGTTCAATTTATAACAAATTTCTTGCAAGTAGGGTGGCTAACAAATTTTAAAAAACGCGGCTTGCGTTGTCTAAAGGAAAAATTGCGAAAAACTAAGCAATAACCGAAGCCGTTGAGCCATTTTTAGTAGAGCTCCAAAAATAAAATTAAAAAATTTGCCCCCAAATTTTCAATGCTGATGAATCAGCACTATTTTGGAAATGTTGCCTGACCGAACTTTGGCACATATTAAAGAAAAAAACTGCCCCAGGCCGAAAAAAATTTTAAAGAAAGGATAACTTTTTTTGGGATGTACCAATGGAGATGGTAGCCACAAACTAAACTTGTTGTTATTGGAAAGGCTAAGAACCTGATCATTTAGAATGTTCAGATTCCACTTGAATACAAGTCAACTAAGAACTCTTGGATGACATCTGCTTTATTTAAACAATGGTTTTTACGAATCGTTTGTAAAACTGAAAAAATTTTTTAAGAAGTCGAAACCTGGAAGAAACGGGTTTTTTGATTGTTGATAATGCCTTTCATGCAACAAAAGAAGAATTAGTTAGTGAAGATGGAAATATAGTGACAATGTTTTTGCCTCAACTGCACAGCATTAATCCAACCAATGGATCAAAATGTTATCCGTTTAACAAAAATGTATTATAAAAGTATTTTTGGGTCCCTTATTTCAGACGAACAAGACATTACCAAGCTTAAAATCAGGCTCTTAAAGTGTATGTTTATTTTTAAAAGATGCGTGGAGGGAAAAATTCCCTTAAAAAAACCATGAAAAATGCTGGCGCAATATTTTATCAAAAACCACCCAAACTGTTTATCATACAGAGTATGATTCCGACGATTTGATGCCACTAAGTGTATTGAAGGAAAAAATTGGAACAAAACTTAACCGATAACATTCAAGATAATATCTGGCATGTAACTCAAGGAGGAAAGAAACTTCGTTTAAAAATTTGGATGTAGATCAGTGGATTGATGCAGATGAGGCTAGTTCGGACTTAGCAAGTGGGGGAGAATTCAGAAGAGGTGGAAATTGTTCCTGAACTTAAAAATACTGTGAAGCATCAGGATGCAGTTAATATTTTCCAATGTGTGTCTGCAATGGGCGGAAGAAAATGACGTGGAACTGCAGACTTGTCCCCTTTAAAGGGAGGCTGAGAAAAACAGCAATGAAAAAAAATTTAAAAACCTGTAGGCAGACCAAAATTACACATTTTTTTACTAACCCAAACTAATGGTATTGTCATAAAAAAATTGACCTACTGTATGCGTTATGGCTGCTTTTAAAATCCCATTATGCATACTTATGTATATGATGTATATTACCCAAAAATTTTTTCTATTCGTTATAAAAATTGTTTCTGTTTTTTTTAAATAAAAAAATTTTGATAAAACACCATTTCCATTTTTTCAATTTAATATTTATAATAGGTTAGGGCAATATCCTAAATTTTTTAACATAGTGTTTCGGTAATCCGGATTTTGCTAATCCGGATCAGCGTTTTTTTTATTGATCCGGATTATCGAGACCTCACTGTATATATATATATATATATATATATATATATATATATATATATATATATATATATATATATATATATATATATATATATATATATAAAAAACAGTGTGTCCCAGGATGGCAATTTATCCCGTAAAAATGACAAAAAATTTTGGGGTTGAAATTTGACCGTTTGGCAGCCAGCCCTGCTTGATTAAAAAATAAAATTTAGCATTTTTTTATTTTTAAAATCAAGCATGCCTTGATCGACTTTTTTTTAAATTTTTATGAGTGGGTAAAAAATTTTTTGGGAAAAGATATAAAAAAAGTTTATAGAAAAAGTTGTTTAGAATGCAAAATTATGCCGAATACCGGATTTCATAACCATGGGCTCTTTGTTTTTTTACTTTTTTAAATTATTTACTTATTATTAAATATGAATAAAAAATAAATTGGTACCCAAACGTTAAAGTAGTATGGTTTTCTTTCAGCATGCATTCTAAACAACTTTTTTTTTATAAACTTTTTTTATATCTTTAAATACCTACTCATAAATTTTAAAAAAATCTAAGGCATGTATTTAAAAAAATCGCTAAAATTTTTATTTTGAGTTTAACTCAATTTGTCATTTTTTCGTATTTCTCATCCTGGGGTTTTTATATATATATATATATATATGTGGTATGACCCTTGTTTCGTTTCTTTGGAGTGATTAAAATTTTGGTGTAAGTATTGTCCAGTGTGGGGAGGTTTCTGTATCCCAAAATTTATATAGGTCCATTATGTCGAAAAAATAAAAAATTTGCTTTTTTTTGATTATGAATCTGATAGTAGATCGAACCCCAAATTTTGATGTTTCAAGAAAACCTTTTTTGGGTTTTTGTTTATTACCTGTCCATGCAATAAAAGTATCGTCAAGGTGTCTCAGCCAAACTTTAGATTTTATTAATGCAGTTTTAATTGCGTGTTTCTCAAACCATTTCATATAAACATTTGTTATTACTGGAGAGCGCGATGAACCCTTTATAATACGAAAAAAAGTATCTCCTAGATATTTAATTATTATTTTACAGTAGCAAGTCGAAACATTAAAATATTTTTATGGATTTAAACGGGCCTCTTTGGGGAAATCTTGGAACCCGTTCTTAATAAGATTCTTTTTAGAGTGGAAACACCCGCTTTAAAGCCGCATATTTTTGTATTTTATGTCGGTCATTAAAAGCATTGCGAATGTTATAACGCTCGGGGGCTGTACCCAGACTGTTAAATGTATAAACTTGACCTAAAATAGGGGCCCCCCCTTTTTAAGGACGGTTTGGTTTGAAAAAATATATATAAAAAGAAAAATGTTTAAGGACGTCTTTTTTATATTCTTGGCTAAAAAAATAGAAAAATAGAAAACTGCAAACGTTGCAAACTTCAAAAAATCCCCCTTTTTAATATAAATGATATTATTATTGCGTCTAAAAACCTGTTTACATACCAAATTTTAAGTTTCTACTCCCTCGAGAAGTGCCCCATAATTTAGATAAGTCAATGGTTAAGTCTGTCAGTAGTAAAATGGGCGATATTTAAGTCCAATATTTCAGAAACCACTTGACATAACTTCCTCTGTTTTAATTAATAGAATCCTATGAAAATTTTCATACCAAATTTCATACTATGATGTGGAACGACAACGAAGTTATAATAGGAGAACAACTCTGTATTCACATGTCGTCGTCGTGGTTAGGCCCAGTAGGATCTTTTGGAACATGCGCTAGAGTTGCTGGTTATCGGCAACTCTTTTGGCTAGCGTGTGGAACGGGATCAAGCTAAGACAGAAGGAAACCCTCAAGGTGTTAGCATACGTGCTGATAGGTATGACATCCTGTGCTTAAACAGTTGTGCCCAAACGGTGCCTTTGAGATATAGGGCGACCCCCAGAGTATCTAGTTTTTACTGCGGTAATGCGAGGCTCTGCCGTGGTGGACTATTAAGTCGACACTGTTAGAACACACCGATACGTCACGGTTTATACGGGTTTGCCAAATGAGACCGTGACGTATCTATGTTGTTCTCGCGTTCGATCTCTTTCTCCCAAAAGAAAGCGAACAGAACAGCTTTCATAGGAAAAAGTGACAAAGGTGTGCTGACAAAACCCGGATAGATTCCGAGGTGCCACTCAAGGTCACAACAAAGGTGCGTCCGACGAACCCGTTTCGAAAGTGCCCTGAAGTCACCGGCGCCGGTTTCACGGAAGGGCTAATCCATCCCGAACAAACGGGTGCTTAGGAAGGGTTCCCGAATCAAAAAAAAGGTGGACAGAACCCCCTTTTGGGAGGAAAAAGGGTTTCCTGACCATGAACAGAAAGCGGATAGGACCGTTTTCATGGGGTAAGGCCGGAGATGCGGCCTTAAAAAAGCCCCCATTTGGTTCCTGTAACAAGGAACTGGTAGCTACCCATGTCACTACACCGGGACAGGAGGCATGACGGATCTAATCGTCTGCTCGTCATACTCTCCAGGAGACAGGGACACCAGAACACATCGGGAACAAAATTGTGCTCGTGTCCGGTAGCGACAGGAGAAAGAGGAGATGTAAGAACTCTCCCCAATCTGGTATCGGACTCATTAAGTCGATCTATTGAAGAAATATAAAAGGTGTGACCCACAATTGACCGAGCGGTCGCAGTGGAGGCGTAAGTCCACTCACTTTATACCTACCTTAAACCTATAATAGGAGAAAATATGCTGCAACGTGCGCCAAACATTGTTAAATTTAACACAGTAAGTTTTTAAATGGACAAAAAATACATAGTGGGTGCAAAACTAAAAATAAATCTTTATTATCTTTAGTAACAGTATTGCTTTTAGAGATACCGCAACCATGCCCTATACGAAATAAAAAACCGGGGAAATAAATTTATGTATGTATGATGAAAATAAAGTGTGTACGAAGCTCGAAAATAGCACGACATAAATTGATAGCATATTGATAGCTACATGAATCATGAAAGATTTCGCGGTAAAAATATTTTTCGTATAAACGGGAGAAATGCTGTCACTAGTTTAAAAATAATCCTAAATTTCCTATGCAATTATTAGAAATTTAATTGTACTCTAAGGTGATTTGTCATTGCCACGTTTTGTTTATTTGATATTTTTCCCGAAATACCAACTATCTAAAATGTGTTTTGATAAAAAAAGTTTTAAATATCCGAATTTTTTACTGTATGAAAATATGTCTTAATTTTTTTGTTTATTTGGCACTGCTACGGGCAACTCACCAGCCTTCCCTTTCCAGAAAGAGCTTTCCTGGGCTTCGTCGGTCTCGAAGCCCTGAGCACTTCAAATTTTTCACAAAAATAACTTTTTAAATGTTTTCTTATTAACAAAAAGGGACAATTTACAGTAATCAGACCAAGGAGTGCTACTGGTATCGTCTACAACCAGCTTGCTATATGCCGTCCCGTACTGAGCGCGCAACCAATCTTCCTCCATAGAAAGACAACCTCGTGCACGACTTAACTCAACTGCTCACATTGCTTAGCCCCAGAAGAAGGACCCCACTAATTGGCATGAAATGCCTTTGACATCTTTTAATTGGGAGTGGGGTAACTGGGCTGTGGGGAAATCTCATAATGTTTTATTATTTTTTGGTTTTAAACAAATTTTTGCAAGGTTTAAACCCTATAAAATATTTACTTGATGGCACAGCATAACTAACAGGCAGCACGAAGACACGAAAGAAACGCACATGAAATAATTACAATTCAAATAAAGGAGACAGATCATCTCCCAGCAAAATGGCGGCTAAACCTGCGCGAGAAAAATGGCCGTATTTTTCCGCCAATTCATGAAATCATGCTGCTCTTTGTTAGTTATGCTGTGATACCGGTATGTTATAGTTACCTAGCAAAAATTTGTTATTTGTTTCCGAGCATGGAGCCCAAAAATAAGGAGCATCATCTCTGGGTTACAAAAATGGAACTCAAATTGCAGTAAATTAAATGCCGCTAGTGTTCTAGGAAACGTTTTTAAACTTCACTTTAATAAATGTTTATTAAAATGTTTTAAAGGGGTTATAAAAAATAGTTTTGTTTTGCCTGTTTTTAAAGGCATATTGTTACGTTGTTTTGACTGTAGAGTCTGTTGGTCTGTTTCAAAAATTAAAACAAAAAATACATGAATTACTTTTTGTTTCCTGTCAGTTATTTCTCGACAATTAATTTCGTGGGAGCTCTAGTTAAAGCCCTTTTATGTTTGTATATTCATGAACGATCTTATATTTCCGGAAATTTAACATCTTTAGTTCTTACTAAAAATAAATACCAAATATTTTTAATTGAACCAATAAAATGGGACACCCCCCATTAAGAAAATGTTAATTTCATGCCAGATTTATTTTTTTCTAAGTCAAGTAATTTTCTTAAGTGTTCTTTAGAATTCAACGAAAAAAAAAAATTACTTAAAAACAAAAAATATGGCCCATTTTAGTCGTGGTTGGATAACCCTTTCTTTTCCCAAGTGCACTTATTTCTAGGTAAAACAAAAAAATAATACTAATAAATATTGTATCAAGGTGATACAATTACAACATTTTTTAGCTTAAACCTCAATGAATTATCTAATAAAAAAACAAAAACTTTGCAATACAGTTTATAAAAACACTGCAGGACAAGTGGTTTAGTTCCAATTCATCGAACTGAAAATTAATTATAGCAGTGCGGTTTTGCAACATGTTTTAAAATATAAATTGAAAATAGTAGATATAAAGATAGATAGATTAGATATATACAATAGCCTAGGTGTTAGTTATGCAGGTCATATCAATACTACTTAAAGGATTAAAAATAAAAAGTATTTCCCAAAATTTTTCTTGCTGAATAAAAATCATATTGACTATTTCACTAGAATGTTTTGCACTGGCAAAACTCTTACCTGTACACAGCGACAAAATTATGTTAGTTAAAAAAAACTATTGTCAGTCTGACAATAAACACTGTGTTTCTAGCTAATATTTGGCTCGTTTTCTCTTGAAATAGTCTTGTCGAATATCATTCGAGAAAAAGTTTCTAGGCAAAATATTTCTCTTGTTTTATTCAAGTTTTTTCCTTTAATGGCAATTTCGTTGATTGATAACATTTTTTACAAAACCACTTGCCTGACGGCTGGTGGTTTTGTTGTAAATGTCGTTCACGAAATTTTTTACAATCAAAATATTTTGCAGACAATTTTTTTTCTTATGATATTATATACGATAAAATCTGACCAAATATACAAATGTGAAAAAAGAGAGAAGAAACTGTTCCTTACTGGTTTTTTATAAAAAATGTAGATGTAGAGAAAAAGTTAGTTTAATTTTTATTTTAAAAAAATAATGTGAATAATACATTCTCTTCATTTTAAATAAAATTGGATGTGGTAAAAAAAATATAATTTTTAAATTTCTTGACCTTAAAAAAGGAAAATTTCCTGAATACCAAATTATTCAAAAAAAATAGTCCATTTTGATTGTACGAAGAAAAGAAACTATCTATCTATCACGTAGTGCGCCAAACATTTTATCGGGTTTTCCCCCTTATCCTAATTTTGTTATCGTTAAATATAAAGGTATAAAATTTACTATGTAAATTTACATAAGTATTTTAGTTATCTGCGAAAATATTGAGAAAGTAATGTCAAGTGGTTTTTGAGATATTGGATTTTGAAAATCTCCCACTCCTCTACCGGTCTAACTGACTCAATGACTCATCAAAATTATGAAACACTTCCCGAGGTAGTAAAAACCTATAATTTAATATATGAGTGGTTTTTAGGACACAAGTAAAGAAAAACTTCCTAAAAGTGCTTATTTTTAATCGGAACGCCCTGAAACAAGGACAGTAACATCTAATAATATCGTATATTGTTGGGGTTCTTAAGAAGTTTGCAATCTGATTCATACAGAGTTTTTGAGGTCACAAGGGTCTTAGTAATGAAAATGCAGGCAAGGTTTTTTTACTAAACAAAGATAATTGCTACATTTTACCCATTAAAGCCCAAACCAGGCGCGTCTTAAGGGACATTAAAATTAGCAATTTTCGTTCTTCATATTCAGTCTAACGGTTAGGCTCTACCTACAGAGCAAGGTATACTAAGAAAAAAGGCATGAAATTCCCCACTCTTATTTTTTTTCCATTCATTAAATTCAGAAATAAGAGAAAAGATCCCGCCAACCAAAAACACTTATTTATAATCAGGGCCAGGTCCCTTTTCAAAAACTTCGGCCTCTTAAAAAACTGCGATAAAAAATTAGACCAAGTTCTCTCTACAATTTTGTTCCATTCTTTCTTGACTTGGCAAGTTTTTTTACTGATCTATCTGTAATAATTTAAAAAAATCACTATTAATAAAAAAAGAACATTTATCAATACAGACAGATCAGTAAAAAACTTGCCAAGTCAAAAAAAAAAAATGGAACAAATTCAGGCACTATGAAAATGGCTTACAATTTTCTGAAAAGTCTGTAAAAATATCTCGGCTGGCCAAAATTCTGTAATACCACGTACAGGGTGGCGCAAAATGAATGTTATGATTTAAATGCTGTATAATTTTTTTTTTGTAAATAAATGTTTAACATTATTTTATAAAAATGCAGCCTGTAAATGGAAAATAATTTAAGCCTAAACGTAAAAAATAACATTTCGCAGATGTCGTCCATTTT
>JAHBCN010022228.1:0-13474 GCA_019359885.1 Listronotus oregonensis
AAAAACCCCCTTTAATTTTCATTTTCAAATCGGGGTTTTGGGGTGACTGTTAGGTTATAGGAGGTTTAAATTATTGCCATCCCATAATTTAAAATTTCGTTTTTAAAGAAAAATTTTAACCTTTTAAAAAAATCTGGGGATGATTATAACCAAAATAAACAAAACATTGTACCAGGTTTGGCTTTGAGAAGGTGTCAAACTGACCGGTTATTGGCAATAAATTTTTTTAATGTATTGCCTGAATGAAATAAGAACATTGCCTGAGAA
This sequence comes from Listronotus oregonensis, assembly GCA_019359885.1. NCBI lineage: Eukaryota > Metazoa > Arthropoda > Insecta > Coleoptera > Curculionidae > Listronotus > Listronotus oregonensis. Next base: position 268 of record JAHBCN010022228.1, read on the forward strand.
AAAATTTGATATAACAGTTAACAGATACTAATTGAAAATCTTTATTTAATAAGGAATACTCGGGTATATTTTGACAATTTTATCTTTAATTGGGATTTGTTTTGTGTACTTTTTAAATGTACCTGTGCATATATATTTTTTAATTATTTAAGTAATTAATCTTGTTTGTTTAAAAATCATGTTTGTTATTATATATTTTTTTAATTTGTTTAACAATGTTGACGTGTGTAAATGCAATTTGTATATTGACATGAATAAATAATTTGAATTTGAATTCATTGGACGCAAAGCGCCTCCAAGAAACATTTTTTTTCCGGTTTGGGAAGAAATGGAGGACTAAGGTGACCAAATCAAAAGAATGAGGGAAGGGGTAACCAAGCAAATCGTACCTTAAATCCCGCAGTTTTAGCATTGCCAACACAATTTTGTAAGGAGGTGCGATGTGCTGGTAAAAGATTTTTTTTCTTCTTCTTCAAGCCGCGTTTACACGATGCAAGTTGAGGAACAGTTGTCGGGGCCACTTGTCTTAGGCCAGTTGCGTGACTGTCTGAGGCCAGTCCAATTGAATGAGAACTTGTTCACACGGCGAAACTATTGCCACGGCAGTTGGTGACGAAAAATGGCGGAGTCCTTATCGTCTCTTGTGTCTCGTGATGATTTAAGAGTAATATGTAATGATCTTTGTCGGGAATTTATCGCTGAGGCTTGCGAAGTTCTCGAAGAAGAGTTAAATAAGAAGAGGGAGTGGTCAAGGAAATGGCTATTGAAAAGAGAGAGTCACGAAGCTTTATCGCAATTAATAAAATAGTTACGAATGGAGGATCCATTTGAATAAAAAGCTTATTTAAAGATGAGTCCGGAGCAAGTGCTGTCTTGCGAGCATTTCTGTCTTTATATAAACTATCTTTTTGGTCCCACAGGCACCTATGCTCCTTATATAACTCCACAAATTTAAAATTTAAATCGTCAACCCCTTTAGGAGCCATAGTTTTTCACAAAAGTAAACTTTAAAATAAACAATTAAACTCACACACGTAGACGTCTCGACTGACAAAAGCAAACTGTCCCAAAACGAGATATCTACTGCCTTACCACGTTCACACGGCGCCAATTGTCAAGACAACTGCCGTAATAGAGTAGTGGGGGCGTCACTGCGCCCAGTCAATTGTCCTCTGTCTACTCCTGGAGACAGTCGAATTTCAGGACAAGTGGCAGGGCAGTTGGCACACCAATTGTCCAGAGGTAATTACACGTAGCCAATAATTTTATATCAGTAAGCTGTCCTCTGTCAATTGTCTCCTCAACTGGCATTGTGTAAACGCGGCTTTAGGCCAAGTATCTTTTTACGAATTTTGACGTCCAGCTGGTCAAAAAGGGGAAAGTAATATTCGCCTGTACTTGTTCTGCCTTTTTCTATTAGTCAATTAACAGGATCCCTTTGGCATCCCAGAACACACTGAACCACCGGTTTCCATACACTACTTCGACAGTTGTTTGGTTTCTGACGTGCAGTGGTGGATCCTTGTCTTATCCATGGTGACAAATCGCAGCACAAAATCGGTCAATCCCTCTTAAATCAATTCAAACATTACTGCAACTTTACTTGCCTATCGTCCAACACGATATTGTGAATCTTTTCGATAGTTTTCGGTGTGGTTGCAGGTTTTGATATTAAAAGAGCACAGTTCTTGTAAATTTTTGTCAACTTTGGATGCATTTCCTTAGGAATTATTTTACCCAAGCAAATAAGGCCGGCCGCATACATACAACTTTTTAGTTGAGCAACTGTTTAGTCGAGTTGCTTGCTTGTGATTTTTATGACGACCAAACAGTTTAGTTGCCGAAGGTACAGTAATTCAGTCGCTATCGATTTATGTACTTATTTGAATAGGCGCTGGACGACTGTTTAGTTGAGCGTATGCGCACTCCAATACATGGCAATACTCATTGAACCGTCGCGATAGTTGCGCGACTGATTAATCAAAAGGCGATCGATGTGTTTTACGACTATTTAGTCGAACAATTATCTAGTTGCTAATATGCGCACTACTTTATTTCCATATACTTTTAACGTGCGACTAAACAGTTGTGATAAAAGTTGCATGTATGCGGCCGGCCTAATTTTATGACCGCACGATATTCAAGTTTATTCATTTTAACAAAACACACGCAAGACGTGTACTGCAAGGACTCGTTTTCACCAACTACTTAAGCGAACGAGTTGAAGCTTGGCATACGAACTAATGATATGCACGCGCAGGCAGAAGTCGTAAACTTTCGCGGATTGGAATGCCATCTTTGGGTCAGGCCAAGAACTTTGGCTCAGTCCATTTAATTAAAACAATTTTACATTAACTCATTGCTTTATTAAATACAAACTTTGAAAATTTCCAGCGTGCTATTAATATTATGTTGCCATTCGTCAGCAGCTACCTTTGCGAACAAACTTTTTACCCATGCCAGTACAAAAACAAAGTGTAGAAATAAATTGGATGCTGAACCCCAACTTCAGATGCAAGTCACAATTATAATTCCCAACAGATTCATAACTGTTAAAAGGAGTTCCGCAAACTGTAAAAGTTTGAATACCACTGGTCTAGACTAATTATCAGGTCAATTTAGACATGTAAAGGTACAAAAATTCGCCATGTAAAATCTGAAAAGTCCCCATCAATCCCGTTTCTTGGAAAAAAATTAGTCAAATGTCATTATTATTTTAAAGACTTATATATATGTACTTCCGTTAAGAGTAAAGTTGGATCTAAGACATTTATAATATGATAAAATGGGCTATTTTTAATAGACACTGAGCTAGGATTTCAGTTGACGCACATTTCATAATTATTCTTTTAAGAGAAAACGATAAACGAGATAAATTTACTTTTAATTTAAATTGTTGTATTTTGAGACTTTCCATATAAAAAATAAATATCGCGAGTTTTTTTTTAACTGCTTTTGTCGCGTTGAAACACTGTTTTCTGTGAGGTCAGCGAAGTTAAGCGGAGTTAGTAGTATATCAATCGCCGATATTATCAGTGGATTGAACGTTATGGCACTATTAGATGGCCACCTAATAGTCCAGATATTACAATTTTGGACACTTTTCTATGGGGTCACCTAAAGAATGTCGTTTATCAAAATGGGAACACAAACACGAAAGAAATGAGAGAAATAATTGTAAATCAAAATAATCGTCTTAACCAAGAACCTCAAATAATATCGGCGAGCTTAGAAAGGCTAGGGAGGGGTTATAGATTATGTTTCAAAAATAACGGGTCAAATGGAACATTTAAATTATCAGTAATATTATAATTTTTTGTTATAAGTGTTCTTATTTCCACCATATTCGCATATAATATAATTTGAAGCCGTTCTTCTGATGACATCTCATTATAAAACTACTCCAAAAAGTAATAAACTATTTTTAGAATTCTTGACTTTGACAAACAAGCACCTGTGACCTGTGGCAGCCAGGTTTTTTCAGGTGAAACTATCTTTATAGTATCATGCAGTTTTTAGACAATTGCAGCAGAACCGCAGGAAATAATCCTAGCAGCCCCTATATCACTGAATTCCTCGTGAAAATCTCTATCTACTGATATAAAAATATACGGGGTATTCCATTTAAAAAACACGTCACTCTTGCTGTAACTCTTTTGTTTTTGTTTCAAATGTTTTTCTGATTAGATTATTGCATTCTAGGGAAAAAAATACACCAAATGGCTATATTCTTTTTTTTTAAAGTACAGGGAAGCTCAAAAAATAAAGCCCTGTTTATTTTAAAATGAATAACCCTGTACTAGTGGACTGTCATAAAGGTAAAAAAGTGCCTTTATTCCGAAACTTGCAAAATAAAACAAACTCTTACCCTAGAAAATACCTTTCAGATTTGTTCTAAGAGCATATCCATTTACTATCTACGACCAGCCTTAACATTTACATTCATTACCCTCCAGACACCCCATAGTTTCTATTATCTCTCGAATCTATCTATCTGTTCGCCAAGATACCTTTACCCGTTTCTAACGATGATGCTAATTATTCTAACAGGTTTTAAATGGCAACCCTTATTATCTAGGCTAAAGTCTAACCTAAACGCCTATAAAGACCGATCCCCAACTGACATCTGATGTTAGTTAGCCGGATCCTTTCACAAGATGGCTATTCATGATGCTAATAATATTGATAGAAATGGGCGAAAATACAGCTCTGAAGGGTTTTAGGACTAAAAAGAACTTAATATTAAATGTTACAGTTATTTTATTGGTGTCTATTTCCAAAATTAAAGTTATGAAATGAAATTGTACCCCACGCTTTATTACTATAATTAATTACACAGGCTCACAAAAAAAGAGGTGTGTGCTGGGTTGACTTTCATGTTCGCTGAACATGAATCTGGAGTCAAAATTGGGGGTCAAACAGCAAAAAATCAAAAAAAGGCCTAATATCAGAAATTAACGATTTTTTTTTAATTTAAAACGTCAATATCTCCAATAACTACAAAAGATACACGAAACTTTGTATGGCATAAACTATGTATTTTATAAGACTTAAAATTCAGGTTATATAAGTTTTTTGTCTAACAATAAATGCAATTTTTTCCGAGTTATAATTCAAAAAAAAAAAAACAATTTTTCAGGATTGTTTTAAGGTATACCTCTGGAAAAAAATTGTTTTTTTTTTAATTTTACGATGGTAAAAGCGTGGTAAAAAGATTTTAGATTAGATTTAGGATACGAATTAATTCAAAGTTTTCATTTTTTGCTAATACTTTAAGTAGCTTTGATTTCTAACTTTTTTTTAATTCAAGTTAATAATGCCATGCTGTAATAAAATATTTTGCGGAAAAAGCCATACCAACATTACCGCATTTTAACTGTGTAGAAAAAATCATTTGCGGTGATCCAGTGCCTAACTGAAAATAAAGTAATAGAGGCTTATTTTTAACAAAATGCTGCCCCTATCCATAATGCTCTTAGAATAAGAGAGTATTTAAATACTCACTTTGGGAACCGTTGAATAAAAAGACATGGACCTATAGGGTGGCCACCACGATCTCCAGACCTAACACCTAAAAAAGATTTTTTTTTTTTTTTGAATTGTTGGAAAACAAAATTTATAAGGAAGTCTTCTTAACCCGACAACAACTTGGTCAAAGAATTTGTAAATATTAAACCATTACACATAGTAAATGCCTTAAAATCCCTTTAAAAAAGATGTTGGGAGTGCATTAAAAACAACGAAGGAGCTTTTAAATATTTGCGATGATATCCGATATTTTCTCTTAATCTAAATTTTTTATTTTGTTTTAAAGTTTCTATAGTTTTTTAATTTACTTTCTTGTTTCAACTATTTCTTTTATGGTTTATATGTTAAAATATATTGTGTAATGTCTTTCAGCTGCAATGCCAATATAGTTTTGTTTCCAGGATATTTGGTTTTGTTTTATAACCTACTATGGTTTAAAATGAATGAAAATGAATATTAATGGTGTATTTTATTTAAAAAAAAAAATTAAAAAATGAGGTTAGGTCCGATATTTTTTTCTTCTGAAATGGCAAATTATCCTACAATCATAAAAAAAATTTGTATAAAACATTTTTCTGTATTTCTTTTAACTAAAAAATATGGAGTCTTTTTGAAATTAAAAATGTCCCCCATATCTCCAGCAAAGTTTTAAAATTTTGATTTGATCATTTTAAGTTCGAACCAAAAAGAGCATATTACCTATATTACTTTTTTAATAGCAGTCACAATAACAAAGATACCCTATAAAGGTAACGGAAATGGTACAAACATATGACAGTTTGAATCCAAATCCTGTAAATATAAGTCATTTACGACGTTTACAGTGGTTATTTAAATGAACTAATAAATATTGAATAGAATTAGTCATAGATTTACTGTGCTACTTTGGGAAAGATTCGCACGAGAAAATATTTTCATAAGTCATAACAATAAAATCTGAATAAATTAAACCGTAAAGGCTTATAGTTCACAGTACAGGCCCCCCCTGGCAAGTTGATTACCATATACTTTATAATTCGTGAGGAACTTCGTTTCGACGAGTCTACCACACTTTTCCTCTGCGACTTTTCTCGATTCCTCCGATTTTCCGCTCGAAAAAGCCCTATATTATGGCGATTTCCCAAGGTTCTGAAAAGTCACGACCACAACTTTTTTTGCTTAAGTTACTGGAAGTTTTGTTAAAAATATGAATTTAAACTTATCCGACAAAAATTTGTCCGACTTTTTCATGTCTATCACTCGAAACATGCCCAAATGACAGGGTATTGAAAACTGATCACCCACATAGGTAATTTTTGGTAAAATTGATTGTAAATGATTTATAAAATAATATTCTATGGTTGTCCGACAAATTTCAAGCCGCATTTTTTCTAGTCCGACAGCTGGAAATTGAAATTTTGACGGGGTTTAAAAAATCGTTTACCACATGTCGGACAAAAATAACACACGAAAGAAAAGTATTTTTTAAAGAAAAAAAATATATTAGTCCGACAAAAAAAAGATAAAAAAATTTCGTAAAACTTTTGTACATATATTTATAATTGCCAATAATAATTATTCAAAAAGCAAAACTATTGTCACCAAACTGTCATAATTTTTACTTTTAACCCTCATTTGTTTTTTTTTTCATGGGTATCCGCGATAATTTTGGTAGGTTTTTAATGATGTCTTTTAATTTGTAGTTTTTTAATAAATATGAAATAAAAATTTTGCAGTTTAAAAGAGCGTTTTTTAATATGCATTTTATCATTACTAATGTTTTACCTTTTTAAAAAGAATTTTTGTAAATTTTTTTGTTTTTTTGTTTGTTTTTTAAATAATTACATAAAAAACACTCCATTTTAACTAAGATTCAATGCACTGGTTTGATTTAACACTAATCCTGTGAGTACTTTTGACTTTCGGAGCGTAAAGTACTTAACCCGAGACAGTTACAGTGTACGTTGCATTGTTGTTACCATAGAAACTTTTGTGAACCTGATTTCCAACGAGAAGGTGTTAAACTAGGGGTGTTACGGAACACTGCAAAAATTATGTTTATGTAGTTTTTATTATTTTTGAAGGTAAAATGAGGCGGGAACTTTTAAAATATTATAAGAGGAAATAGTTTAAATATTTTAAAATTTGTATATTAAATTTTATTAGGGGCCATCCATAAATAACGTCACACTAATTTCATGATTTTTTTGACCCCCACCCCGCCCCTGTTACAACACGTCACATTTGTAAGACCCTCTCCCTCCTAGTGCGACGTCACATGTTTTGAAATTTTAGGTCTAAAAATAATCAAAACAGTTCTACACCGGACTAAAAGTTCATTTGAGATGGTGCTGGTTATCTTTTACCCTTCATACTCACGGGCAACGGCCGCGCGAATTGGCAGAACATCAGGCGTGAGCTCACCAACGAATAAAACCTACTTAAACCTTATAAGTATATAGAAAGAGTAAGAGAAATGTAGATTTTTACACGTGATGTCACAAAGCTGATAACCCTCCCATACTCCTTGTCACACAATGTCACAATCCTCTACACCCCTCCCCCCTTTAAATGTGACGTAATTTAAAGGATGGCCCCTTACAACGTATTTATTGATTTTTTATAATATGCGGACACTAAATTGTCGGACAGGTGTATCACTATTTTTTACAATAAATTTAAAAGAAAAAAAAGTGAAAATTAGGTTTGTGGTCAACGATTTTTTATACCCCGCCAAAATTCCAATTTCCAGCTGTCGGACTGAAAAAATGCGGCTTGAAATTTGTCGGACAAACATAAAATGGTATTTTATAAATTATTTACAATTAATTTTACCAAAAATTACCTATGTGGTGATCGGTTTTCAATACTCTCTGAAAAAGTCGGACAAATTTTTGTCGGACAAGTTTAAATTCACATTTTCAACAAAATTTCCAGTAATTTTAGCTAAAAAAAAAGTTATGGTCGTGACTTTTTAGAACCTTGGGAAATCGCCATAATATAGGGAAATAGAGAAAAGTCGCAGAGGAAAAGTGTGTAGACTCGTCGAAACGAAGTTCCTCACGAATTATAAAGTATGTGATAATCAACTTGCCAGGGCGGGCCTGTACTGTGGACTATTATATTTAAAAAAGGCATTTCGTGTGCAACTACTATTTTTTTAAAGTTTTATGACAGCCCACAAAGACTTATATGAAGTGTGCGATTTTACGATTGAATCCATAATTTTATGGACATACGTCGATTCTGCATTTACAGTCAACATGTTACTAGCTACAGCTGGAATCATTGTAATCTCAACGAGTTTACATACTGAGTAATAAAATAGCGGGAAATTTTATTGCTTTATCTACAGTATGTCCCTGGTTAGAGTTATCAAGAGCATAATACAATCCACAAAACAGGAAAAGTTAATTTTCTTTTAGTAATATTCAATTGCAGGTATTAGTGTAATTTTTTTTTATTACCTTGGCCTATTTAACCGTATTAATGCCCTGTTGTAAACATCATATTTTAAATATTTTTTGTTTTATTGCAGGAGAGTGTAGATCCGCTCTTGGCATGGAAGAAGGACGAATACCAGACCATGCAATATCAGCAAGTTCGTCTTACGAAGCGAAAAGTGTCGGTCCTCAAAACGCAAGGTACGTATGTTTTAAAATATTTTAACTCTTTTTTAAAATATACTTCAACCAGTTCTGGTACACACAGTAAAGAAAAGAGGTATTTCTTATTTTTTTTTAGCAGTATATAGAGTCTGATCAATAAAGTCTGCATCATATGGAATTTAAGATTTTTTTCAACTATTTTCTTAATATAAAAGTGTATTTATTTTAGACACAAACTACCTTTTTAAAATTATACAGGGTTAACAACAAATTTTGCATTACATGTGACCAAATTATAATACCAATCAATTTGGATTTTATAGAAAAAACATTTAAAATGGCGCTACTTAAGAAAAAATGTATCTCAAATAAAGCATTGTGAAAACTAAGAAGTTTTTTTGTAGTTTTTGCTAAGTTTGTTTTAAAAAAATGGAAAATAAAAATTTTATTAAAAATTTGGCACACAAAAATTTAAAATTTTTTAATAACCTTTTTCGGTATTTTTAGAAACAACCTTACTTTTGAATTAAGGGGGGTTTAAGGTTTTTATGCTTCCTTTTTAGTTTAATTTTCTGAATGGAGAACCTTTTAAGAATATGGTGTAAAAATTTAAGAGAGATCGAGGCAAAACTAACGAAGTAACAGCGGTAAGTAAGGTAAGCCGATAAAACTCGCTTGTAAACGTTCAAAACTTTAAAGCGTTTTTTCTACAACTCACAGTTTTTTCCAATTTATTTATATTTTTTATTTTACAGTAGCAAATTCGCCAATTTTTTCGCAAAAATCACGTTTCTCACTTTAAAGTGTTCCCAAAAAGTGAAAAATTGAAATTTCGATAAACCCTCCCAGCTTAACTTGGCCCAAGAGATTATCTAACGAAAGAACTTTGGTTTTTTGACTTTACATCAGGGGTCTCCAAACTACGGCCCGAGGGCCACATCCGGCCCGCGGACAGATTTTGTCCGGCCCGCGGAGAGCTAGCATACTTGAAAACTCCTTTTAGAGAGCAAATAATTTTTATAGCAAATTAAATTTAGTTTACTGAAGTATTCTAATTTTATGTTGAATAATTATTAATATGACATCTACATTGATATGGTCATGGGCTAACTCCGCTAACTCATTACATTCTTGTAGGCTTATTGTTATTGTTTTTGTGATAAGTTGGATAAAGAAACACAGAATTGTAATGAGTAAAGACATGTATAATATGCAGAAAATTTAACTTCAGTATATAATAACTAACAAATTATTGAAATGAATCCAACTAACATTTTATACATTGTAAATAATCACATAACTTATAACAAACATAATGACATATGAAATACTAATGAGATTTATGTAATTGAGGTTTTTCACTGTCAATAGTTTGTAGTTGTGGACTAATTTTACTTGTACCAATTATTAAAAGAGATTTAAGATGCTCATTAGTTAATTTCGATCTGTAAACATTTTTTGTGTACTTCATTTTGGAGAAGGGTTTTTTCACACAAATAAGTAGTACCAAAAACAGAAAACAGACCACGAGCAAATTTATGCAAATTATCAAATTGTGTCAGTGGAAGACTCTTATAAAATTCCAACAAAGATGAGTTTTGATATTTGTTCTTAATTATATCACTGCATTGTAGATCAATCATTTCCATTTGAAGTTCCGGGGTTGGGTTTCAATGTCAGTATCAAAAGGATTCTGAAAAATCTTAATTTAATTCACAAAGTCCGAGAAACGAGTATCAAAATTTATCTTCAAAGCACTCAAAGTTTCGATTGCAAAATCGATAGGAAACTTAGTCTCAGTAGTGTGGCTGAATATTTCACATGTTTTAAAATGTGAAAAACATTTACTTCGTAGTTGTGATTGAAACAGTCTCAATTTCTTCCGGAATGATTTGATATTAGTGTATAAATCAGGAAGATTTATACACTAATTTTTACAGATTTTTGTCTGTCCGGTAGCATAGTGGTCAGAACTTGCTCGCCGCGCCGGCGATCCGGGTTCGAATCCCAGCCCCGCCGGGCAGACATATTTAGGTAGTAGTTATTTAAAATAACGTCCATGGTGGCACTACCGCGTTGTCTAAAAGGTGCTGTGAAATGCAACATTTGCATGTTTCAGTGCTTGGACAACGTTGACGGAACAACTGGGGAAGAAATGGGTTAAACACCGGAAAACCCGACACTCACGGTACTTTGGTACTTAGGTTTATATATGTATGTATATATATAATCCGTAGGATATAATGTACATATATAATAATCCTTCGTGAGTTGTCATAAAGATTAAAAAAAAAAAAATCAGGAAGATGCTGGTTTTCTCCTTGCAATCCCAAATTCAGTTCGTTCACATGTTTTGTCAAATCAACATAGAATGCTAACTTCCACAGCCATGCGTTGTTTTGTAATTCAGTAAGAGGGTGATGCTTTTCATTCAAAAAAATTTTGATCACTGCTCGAAGTTCAAAAAAGCGCTGAAGGACTTTCCCACAACTAAGCCAGCGTACGGCAGTATGATAAGTTAAATCAGTTTCTCCAATCTCTTCAATAAATTGTCGGAATTGTCGGTGATTCAGCCCAAAAGATCTGATAAAATTAACAGTTGATATGACTGTTTCAGAACGTCAGACATATCCAAACATTTTCCGCACAAAGACTGTTGATGAATGATACAATGTAAGACTAATGGTTTTGAACCACCGTCATTTTCTACAGCCTTTGACACAAGAGCGACCACTCCTTTATCTTTTCCACTAATGTTTTTGCCTCCATCAGTTGTAATACATTTCAAGTTTTTCCATCGAAGGTTCTTTAGATTAATGGCCATTTCAACTCCTTTAAAAATATCTGTACCAGTAGCCATTAATACAATACATATCAAGAAGTTCTTCGTGCACTTCATAGCTTTTATCTACTCCTCGAATATAAATCAACACCTGAGCAGTATCTGACACATCCGTTGACTCATCCAAGGCCAAGGAAAACCACTCAAAATGTCCATTTTTGTCGAACAGTTGAGAGGATATATTTTCAGCGATGTTTTCTACCCTTCGAGCCACAGTGTTTGCTGACATACTGACAGTTTTTAATAAATTTACCTTTTCAGGGCACATTTCTTCGGCTACTACAATTATGCATTCTTTGATCATTTCTCCATCGGTAATGGTTTTCCACGTTTTGCAATTTCAAGAGCCACGAAAGCTGGCACGAGTTGCAGCCTCTTGTTCAGTTTTGAGTTTTGTAAATGAAGATTGCTGCGATTTCAATCCGCGCTGCATAGCTTCGAATTTTTCTGTCCGCAAACTTCCTGTATGTTTTGAGTAATTCTGAAAATGTTTTATTTCATAATGACGTTTAATGTTATATTCTTTGAGAACGGCTATGCTTTCATTGCAAATCAAACATAGCGCCTTGTTACTGGACTCAATACGAAATACTGAATGTTCCACTGATCTTTGAATTTTCTGGTTTAATTTTTTTTTTACTTTATTTAAAAAAATTTTTCGGTTTTAAAATTAAACACGCACAAACACGTTTTAAGGAGGTATGCAATATTTTATTTAACAACAGTGTCATTTGGAACTGACTTGTGGTTGCGCCACTAGCCTTCTTATATATTCCAATTACTGCCATCTAGAAGTGAGTGGAAGACACCAGAACTTTCTCGAACCAACGAGATTATTCTGTTAGCGATAGAAGGTACTACCTATTTCCGCTTGTGTCCACCAGATGTCGTGTCACGTTACTCCTCATGGCTCGTACTCTACGACTAATCTAGAAATTACAGATAATGACAGGAAAAAATTTAAAAATATGCAGTGTTGCCGTTTTGCGGACTGTAGGGCCGATTTGCAGCCTTTTTTAAACGTTGTGTACTTTTTCGGACTTTTTTTTTATCAGTGGACTATTTCACTTCTTACCACCGGCAACAATGATAATATGGTTTTGGCCCTCGGAACTTACTGGAGTAATCAGTATGGCCCTAAGGCTGGAAAGTTTGGAGACCCCTGCTTTAGATATTCTAGCACCTAGTTATAAGGGGCACTGCAATTCTTCTTTTTTCCGAGACGCTTTCAAATAATTGCTGCCATTACCGTATTTTTTGATGTTATTTATGAAAATTTTACACCTTAGGGGTCGGGCAAAAGGATGCGGAGACGGTGGGCGGAGACTAAACTCCCTCTACCACAATTTTCGTATAGCCACATTAAAAATATTATATTTTATTTAGGTTCTATCAAATTCGGTGTATCGATGCGATATTGCAAGCCTACAGGAGATAACGTTTTTCGGTAACTATTTTTCTTTTAAATGACATAAGTTATACACCATTTTAAAGGTAAGGAAATAATCTATGCCTCTGCTGTAACGAATTTTTGAAATATGAGTCGAGTTAAGAGAAAATAGTATCTAAACATAACCGATTTTAGGGTAACTTTCACTCAAGGAAATATTAAAAACTAAATTCAAATTTAAAAAACTATTACAGCAGAAGCCTAGATTTAAGTGGCGGCTTTCATATAGTTTTTTAAAATTATTGATAACTTGTACCGGTTTTGAGAAAAACATTATGCCCCGAACTCCAAATTGGATCC
>JAHBCN010022229.1:0-13437 GCA_019359885.1 Listronotus oregonensis
GATAATTTTGTAAAAAATTTTTTTTGTTGACTCTGTTTTTTTTTTTAAATTGAAGATAATCCAGGGCACAGTGGTTTTGCATTTTTTTGGTAATTTGCATTAAATTAACTATTTTTTGTGCAGCCAGCCGAAAAAAGCCTTTTTTTCAACGACAGTTTCGCGGAAGAGCGAAGCGAGTTCCGCAAAAAAAGGGAGTTATAAAAAATGTTTTTCCCCAACGCGTTCTCCCAAATTTTTTTTCTAATTTTAAATAGTATATATTTTTTTTAATTTTCATTTAAAGTGCCCCCCAAAATTATGATTGTCAAATATCCTACTTTTTTCCCCAGTTGCAAAAAATTTTTCTTTTCGTAACTAGTTATGAAAATAAGATATTTGACAACGTCAATGAGTTTAAAAATTGTCATTTTAAATGTAAAAATTTAGAAAAAAATTTTAAAAAAAGTCTCTTTAAAAGATAATATAGTTTTTATACTGGACTACAGAAAAATTATAACAAATAAATCAATTAAAAAATAAAAAATATATGTTAATTATGCTTTTTATAAATTTTAAAGTATTAGAGTAATAAATATATAATAAATTAATAGTTTTTATTTCAATTTTTTTTTGTGTTTCTTTATAATTTAAAAATAATTGCCTTCCCTTTTAAAAAAATGTTATAGGCTCTGTTAGTTAAAAAAGGTTTTGGTCAGTTTTGATTATATAGTGGCATCTCAAAAAAAAAATGAAAAGTTATATTTTTAAATAAAATAAAAGTAACATTTTATAAATTTTTATAATAAGCAGGCAGTACCAGCCAGTTCCACACAAAAAAATTTTTTGATTTCTAACATTTCAAGTTAAAAGTTATTTATACTTCTTCTTAGTTATATTCCTATTGCCCATAATTTTTTCCCAAGACCATTGCTTTGTGATGTCTCTCAGTGTACCACATTGTCGTACATATTGGTATACGTCACAATTAAGATGGGGATCAATTGACTTTGTCCATTCCCCAAAAAAAGAATTTAGTTTTTCTTTCATGTTAAGTTTAAGTAATTTTAAAATTAAAGTTTTAGTATTATAAATCATACGTTATGAAAAGGTAAATGGGGTTAATAGACTATTTTTTTCAGAAAAACCCCTGGCAAAAATCACACTTTAGTGGCTGTTTGTCACCCGGTAACAAAAACCGTTGTTTATTTTTAAAAAAATTCTTTTATAAAAAAATCTTGTTAAACTCAAGTATTTTAAAAACCTTTTTTTGGGGTTTTGAATGGTGGTTTAAAAAGGGTTGGTAGCGTGCCCATATTTGCAATGCAGCTTATTGGTTTTCCCCCTTTTTTTTTTATAGAGCTTTAATTAATTAGGTCCAATAGGTTTTCAGATTGGTTTTTTGAATACTATGTGTATTTTGTATGTCAGGGTATTAATTATATATTATTTTGAAACTGTTTTCTTCTTATTTCCCAAAGTATGTTGCGAAACTATTATTATATTCATTTTCTGCCAGGGGTTTCTTACTAGTCCCAACTGAAGCAGCAACTTTTTTGCCAGTTTCTTGAAAGGGGTTTTTCTTTTCTTTTTCGTCTTTTACCAATGAAGCATGTTAACGATCTAAACGTTGTTTTTGATAGTCCGAGGGCTGGCTATGGACTGTTGTTTTAGATGAACAGATTCTTGTTAGTCTATCTGTTTTTTTTTATTGTCTTTTATTTCCGAGCGTTTGGGGAAACCCAGAGGGTCCTATCTCGTTGTTTCTGAAAGCAAGTTTTTGATCGCGCAGGCAATTCATCATGATCTTGGGTTTTTAAAAACGTTTAAAACAAGCCTTTAGACTTAGCTTAACTTATTAAAAAAATGCTTATGTTTTGGTAGTGATATCCCATACTTTTTTCAAGCAAAAATTAGGGGGAGCATGGGTTTGATCACTTTGTCGACTTTTAAAAAAAAATAAAGAGATAAAAACTTTTGATGGCTAAAAACGTATAAATTATCTTACAAATACTTTTAAAAAAATCTTGTGGGGGGTTTCTAGTCCTCCTGGGCCCCCCCGGGTGGGGGATGGGGGAACGCCTCCCAGATATGGGTGGTCCCGGTGAAATCAAATAGCCGGGGGTGGACCACTGGGCTCTGCCCCAGAATGGCAACGGCAAAACATCTGACCGATTCCCTTATAAAATTTCCCAGGTAAAAAACTCAAATACCCCGGCAGAATTCGCATGATGTTAATCAGTCTTCCACGGATTCTGGGGGACAATCATCTGGCGAAGAAACCTATAAGATGTAAAAAAAATAAAATTATGTACATCGCAACATACAATGCACTATCATTATTGTCGGAAGAAAGAAACTGAACTTGATGCCAAATATCCAATGGGGTATCGTTTCTTAGTAAAATTGAAGGCGGGGGAAAAGCTCATTACTTTAACATCTGGACACGTTTTTATTACGTGAAGACGACAATGCCAGTGGAGGAACCGGCTTTCGATAATAAGACCAACCCCAAAATTTTGTTCTGGGAAAATCTTACGGGTAATTTCCCCTTTTCCCTTTTCCTCAGACTTAATACCAGATATAATATCAAATCATACCAGTTTACCCCCTACCTCAAATCATACTTACTTCAGCGATCAACGGCACATTTTACGATTGTGGTGATTTTAATGCCAAGGTGGGAAAAAGGTCGGACGCTGGTGAGTTTTCACTGGGAAACCATGGACTGAAAGGAAGAAATAATAGGGGTGAAACATTGCTTCGTTTCCAGCTGCAAAACAACTTTTTCCCAGATGAAATAGCTTCTTTCCTAAAAGGCCAAATAGGAGATGGACATGGAGATGCCCGAATGGACAAACAAAAAATGAAATAGATTTTATAGTCACCGATAAAAATACATAGTTAATGACATGTCAGTACTGAACAAGGAACCACCGGAAGTGACCACAGGATTGTACAAGCCAAATTAATCATTGACGTTGGTAAAGAACGGCATAAGTTGATCAAGAAGACCGGCAGCAACAGATCATGGAAGAGTCCATCGGACATGGTTGGTGTTCAGCAATACATCGCAAATAAGCTAAATGGTACTGAAGCCGAAAAAACATCAATGTTTTAAACGAGACCATTACTGCTGCCCTGCTAGAGAGCCAAAACAGATACTGCTCAACAACCGAAAAAGAATCGAAATTAAGCGAAGCTTCATGAAAAAAACAAATCAAAGAAGAGACATGAGAAGCGAAGAACTGACTACTGCTGAAAAGCTAAGACAAATTAACAAGCAAGTATCAAAAGCTATAAGACGCGACATTTGAGCACACAACCATAATCAGATTGAACAAATAATAAAAAACAATAAGAGCATAAAGGCCTTACGTAGAAAACTAGAAAGCGAAATAAAGCAAATGACGAAGGTAAAGGACAAATACGGACATTTTTCAACAAACCGGGAAAAATTCTAAAAAAATTTTGAGGACTTACCACCTATTTATAAAAACCAAAAAGAAATAAATTTAACCCCCCTATTTTTAACTGATAATTTTTTTATAATTTCCTTTGGGTTACAAATTTTCACAACAATTGTTATTATGGAAATTATCCGGAAAATAGTTTTATTCGTTAATGAAAGTACCAGGCCTCAGAAACAGAACTA
This sequence comes from Listronotus oregonensis, assembly GCA_019359885.1. Classification (NCBI taxonomy): domain Eukaryota; kingdom Metazoa; phylum Arthropoda; class Insecta; order Coleoptera; family Curculionidae; genus Listronotus; species Listronotus oregonensis. The sequence continues at coordinate 3,632 of JAHBCN010022229.1, forward strand.
AAGATATTGACAAGTAAAAAAGTCATCTTTAATCAAGGGTCAGAATTACTGCCTGATATTACGCTGGACGAAATAAAGCTGGCACTGAGGAAAACAAAAAAAAGAAAGCCCCTGCAAAAGGACTGCGTAGTTTCCGATGCAGTTAAGATAGGTGGTAACTGTTTACTCAAGAAAATAGCAAAACTTTTTAATCTTTGTCTTTTTAACAGCTCCATACCAGACAAGTGATACAACGCCATCGTGATCTTGATTCACAAAAAAGGAGATACAGAAGAACTGGAAAACTATCGACCAATAAGCTTACTTGGTCACCTTTATAAACTTTTCACCAGAATTATAACAACACGACTGGAAAATAAATTAAATTTTTACCAACCAACAGAACAGGCCCGTTCCACAAAGGATTTTAAACCAATGACCATCTTTAAGGCCTTAAAACTGTGATCGAAAAATCAATTGAATACAATAGACCGTTGTATTTTTGGGACATTAAAAGGCCTTTGGCCCCATTGAGTTGAGTGCATCTTAGACTCCACAAAAACTAATATATAACATATATAAAAATGCTCCCATGATGATAAAACTGCACGAAAATCCCAAACCCCCATAAGAATGGTAAAGGAGTACGACAGGGTAACTATGTCCCCCAAACTTTTATCACCGTTCTGGAATAACCCTGGGGGAGCTTGAATGAGGGAAAGGGCTTAAATATGATGGCTTAAACCTAACAAATCTGCGTTTCGCGGATAATATATTTTGTTGTCTGACAATCTACAAGATATCAGGAAAATGCTGGAATATCTTCAGGAAGATGTGCTTAGCTCGGACAAAAAATAACATATAAAAAAGAAATTTATGACGAATCTGGCCCTGGTGGCAATATTGCTATTGGTGACTGTTAGGGGAGTTTGGATAAGTACACATATCTTGGTCATAAAGTAAAATTTTTGAAAGACAACCAAACATGCGAATTAAATAGAAGAATTATGCTCTCTGGGGCTTGGCAGACTTGGGGATTTGTTTAGAAGAATTCCCAATTTGTCTAAAAAAAAAAGGTTTTAATCAGCGTATTCTACCGATTATGACCTACGGCGCCGAAACCTTTGACAGTCACAACTCTAAAAAGCTTAGTAATATTCTGCACCATGGAAAAATCGACTTCGTGACCACGTTAGAAATGAGGATTTGCGGGCGAGAACAGGACTCACGGGGGTTTTCTACCAGGTGGCTAAGCACAAGTGGGACTGGGTGGAAAGTTGCCCGCATGACAGTGGACGATGGACAAAAAGGCTGCTCAGTGGAAACCAAGAGCGCAAAAGAAGCGGGGGCCTTCCACGCAATGGACGGACGATATCAAAAAAATAACCACAAACTGGATGCATAGCGCTCAAAATAGAGGACAGTGGGCAGAAATGGGGAGGCCTATATCCACAGTAAAATGCAAGTTTATGTTTACTTTAAAAATGTTTTTTTTTTTATTTAACAAGAGTAAAATCTTTTTTTCTTTTTTGACATTTTGAAACACTTCTATAGGAACAGATCTGCTTTTTTAATACATTACCCTTTACATAAACGAACTAGAAAGTTACTAATCTTTCTTCAAAATTTAAACAACAGAATAAAAAAATACGGGGAAAATAATGAAAGTTTTTGACATTTAAGAAACTGTAAAAATGAAAAAATTTGACAGATTTCATCCTGTTTGGTTTAAATAGAATAAAATTTTTAAAAAACCTTTTTTTGTTTGTGTATTTTTTTTTTTGTGGGGTTTTAAATATATAGGATGTCGTGGAAAGTATAAAGGGTTTTTAAATTCAAAATTTTTTAAATGCAAAATTGATTCGCAAGGTTTTGCCCCTTTTCCCAAAATAACATGCTTTTTAAGTCTCTAACCACATAAATAAGTATTTATAATAAGTATAAAGTGCATTTACGCCACACCTTAGGGGGTCGGGGAAAGGACGCGGAGACGGGGGCGGAGACTAGCAAACTCCCACTACCACAATTTTAGTATAGCCCATTAAAAATATTATATTATTTTAAAGGGTTTTTTCCAAATTCGGTGTATCGATGCGATGTTGTTCTCGTTGCAAGCCACAGAAGATAACTTTTTTTTGGTAACTGTTTTTCACTTAAATGACAAAAATTATACACCTTTTTAAAAGGAAGGTAATTTTGCCTCTGTGTAAGGGGTTTTTTAAAATTTGAGTAAAGTTAAAAAAAATATATCTAAACAAAACCCGATTTTAGGGTAACTTTACTCAAGGAAATATTAAAAAATAAATCCCAAATTTTAAAAAACTATTAAACAGAAGCCTAGATTTAAGTGTTGGCTTTCATAAAGTTTTTTAAAAAAGTCGATAACTTATACCCTTTTTTAGAAAACATTATGCCCCGAACCCCCAAAATTTTATCCCAATTTTTCCGGCGCAATTGGACTCTTTAAAATGTTATATTTAAACTTTTTTTTTTTTCTTGTATTAAACGAAAAAAAAATTGTGAAGATATACTTCAAAACCTTTTTTTGAGGTTTTACAAAAAAATTTGTAAAACCAAAAATTAATTTTAAAATTGGGGTGTGATTGCCAATGGGTTGTTTTCCCCCGACTAAGGTAAGGGTTTTTTTACCTCCACTCGATAATATTTATGTAATATTAAATGTTTTTCTTTGTTTTTTTTTTTAAGTTATTTGCATTAAACGTTTTAAATTGAACTATAGGGGATACATCAATTTTAAACGTTTTTAAAAAAGATATTTTTAATTTATTATATCTTATTAAAAGTAAAGTTTCTCATATATAATTTTCCGGAAAATCGTCATAAATGATAGAACATACAGAGGGGGTCAAAAAAAATTAGTATTTCATATAAAAATTTTTTTTATTTTGCTTCGTTACCGAGTTATTAACCTTCAAAGTTAGAAAAAAAGATAATATAATTCATAGCTGTTAAACGGTTGTCATGGTCACAACGACGGGTAAATTTAATAAGCTCATATAGTGTTCTTTCCATATGAAAATTTTTTTCAGTTCGTTTGTTTTAAACGGGGTTTGGGACATTTTTTTTGTTTATGGTATGTTTTTTTGCATATTTTAAAAAAAATATTTTTTTGGGGATGTCTAATTCCCCTCTTTTTCACAAGAAAGGTATACTTTATCTTTCGATATCTTGCACCGTTGGGGGAAAAAATTAAATTTTAAAAAAATAGTCAGATTGAACAAAAAAATAAACAAGTATTTTTGTTGCACCTGTATGCTTTTTTTTCGCTTAAAACTTTATTAAGATAAAATTTGAGTTTAAACTAAATTCATAAAACCCGCCTACTTTTCGGGTTTGGTCAGTTACAGGGTGGAATATTTTTTCCGTGTGTGTATTTTTGAATATTTTTAAAAAAAATGATATTTGTGTGATTGTCGGTTTCCCCCATCATTTTTTTTAAAAAAAGAAACTTTAAAGATAAAGTACATTATATCGTTTAACGCACCGTTCCTTTGGGGGAAAAAATAAAAAAATTTTAAGGCACAAAAAAAATTTTTAAAAATTTAATAAAGACTAAAACAAAATTAAAACACGATAACACAATAAAACTAGATAACAACATGAAAAGAGATAACAACATTAAAAAAAGATAAAAAAAAAAACAATGTAATAATATTAGGGAATTTGTTCAATGGGGGCCCCTTGAACTTCAATACTTTTTCTGAAGTTCTCAAGCATCTGGGCTGTATCTAAATAGCTTTTGGGGGTCATTTTTAATGGAGCCCGGGGACAAAGTATGGGTCTAAAAGCTCGTTTCTGGTATTTACAGGCGTTTGATATACTAAACTTTTAAGATGGCCCCAAACAAAGAAATCAAGTGGATTAAGATCGGGAGAGCGAGGGGCCATAAAAAGGACCACCGCGACCGATCCATGGGTTAGAAATCTATCGTTTAAAAAATTTCGTACAGCTCTACCAAAATGAGGAGGTGCACCATCATGCATTAGCCAATATTGTTTAAATTTTTAAGGAACATTTTCCCAATAAGGGGTTAAGATGTTTTTGCAAAAAAGTTAGATTTTATCGGCATTTAAATTTCCATCAATAGTAGGGCCCAATTTAAAAAAATTGCCGTTAGCCCAATCCATACTATAATCATTTTTTGATGCTTAGTTTGAAGAATAGCTTTTGGGTTTTCACACCCTATGCATATTATGACATTAAAAATACCATCAGGGAAACATTGTCCCAAAAAAACTTTGTTTGAAGTTGGGGCATTTCTTTTTTCTTCCAAAATGCAGGAAAAAAACCCCCCGGGAATATAAACACTTTAAATGGAATTTTAGTTGTAAGGGTGAAGTTTGTTCCCAAAAATGTCTTTATATTTTTATAATTTGATGCCGCGATTTTTCGGGTCGGTACGATTTTCTTCTACCAACAGTATCAGTTCTTCTCTTCGACAGTTCTTCTTTTTCTTGGTGTCCACTCCACCGGGGTTTGGTTTTAATGATTTAGAAAAAACTTTAAAAGGTGTGAAAAAATTTTTATCTTTTTAAAACCGTTTCCCCCAAAATTTTATCAACTCGTTAAAGCTCCCATCCGAACCCTTCTATTTGGAAACCGATCAGCATAAAAAACGAACAGCTTGTGCAGCATTACCTTCCCGGGGCCCCTACATTGATGCATATCTGCATATTCACATTTGAAGTTATCCCTAACGGCTATTTTATAATTAATTGAGTAATAATAACGGTTATTAGTTAATTAATTGGTATCCCAAATTTAAATTTTCTAAAAAAAACGCTCAACAAAAACGGGTTGGGTATATTGACACATGCACTTAAGTTGTTAAAACTATTTTTTTGACGAAACGAAGTCGGTGACCACATCAGCGAAACAAATCAACAAACAGGGGGAAACGGGTTTTATAAAATCTAACAAAACTCAAATTTTTTCTAAATAAACTTTTAAGCTCAAAAAAAAAACATATAGGTGCGACAGAAGTACTTTTTTATTTTTTTTAATGGGACTATTTTTAATAAAATTTAATTTTTCCCCAACGGTGCAAGATATCGATTAAGATAAAATATACCTTTTTTGAGAAAAAAGATAAAGGAATTAACGATTACAGCAAAATATCAATTTTTTTTTAAAATATGCAAAAATACATACCATAAAAGAAAAAAATGTCCCAAACCCCGTTAAAACAAAAGGGAAAAGAACAAAAATTTATATAAGAAGAAAGAACCACTATGAGCTTATTAAATTTTCCCAAAAGTCGTTTTGACCATGACAACCGTTTAACACTAAATTATATTTTTTTTTTCTAACTTTGAAGGTTAATAACTCGGTAACGAAGCAAAAAAAGAAAAAATTTTATATAAGAATTTAAAATTTTTTTACCTCCCCTGTATGTCCCATCATTTATGACATGACCTTTCCCGGGCATGTATAAAATAACATTTTTATTTAAAATCATGCAAAACCTTATAAAATACTATACTAAAATTTAAAAAAAAAATTAACTATTATCGTTATTTTAAATGTATTGTCCATCAGATATACAATAATTTTTGGCCCTTTTTTAAAAAAAATTTAATTATATTATTCAATACTGTAATAAAAATTTATTAAAAATCACACTTAAATTGTGGGCTTGTTTTTCAAGACTCAAAATAATTAAAGTTTTTGCTTTTATGCTTTGATATTTTTTCATTAGTTAAAAAATTTAAAAAAAAAAAACACTTTTTTTTTTGGTTTTCTGTAATTAAAATACTAATAATAAAGCAGAAATTTAAATAAATTACTTAATGTTTTATCTTGTTGTGGCCTAACACCAAAAAATCTTTGTTATTATAGACCTTACAGTGGAACTTGATTAACCGGACTAAGGGTTTTCGAAAGGCATACGGATAATCAAAAAATGCAGATAATTAAATATAAAAAAAGCAATATTGTACAGGGTTTTTTCAAAGTGGGACCGGGACCTTTTTTTTTAAAGATAAAAAAAAATTTTCTTTAAAATTAAAGGGTTTTTACCCGAATTTTTAATTTTTGGAAAAGTTCGCAAAAAAGGGAAAAATATAGGAACTTCAACTTTTTAAATGAAACACCCTGTATTTTGGCCCTTTTAATGAAAGATTTTTTTTCCTTTTTTTTGACTAACCTTTCCAGTTTAGAAAGTTAAAAAATTCAGTACTTCCGAGATATATTTTTAATATTTGGGGGGGTTTAGATATTTACCTTTAAAATTTTAATTTTAAAACAGATCAATTGGATCAAGAAAGCCATGAAAACAAAAAAACTGTTATATTTTATAAATTTATTATTTAGTTATTTTCACATATCCCCTTGATTTTGGATACATTTAAATAAATTTAAGGTTTTTCCTTTTATAAACTTTCTTTCTTTGTATTTAATAGTGTCTATAGATGGTACCCGTTGAGGATATAAAAAGGTATTCCCTTTACTGTCATCCCTTTTTATTATTGCCATAAAAAAGACGCAAATAGCAAGTTTTTTTTCTTCGAACAGCCCCTAAAAAAAAAACTAAATATAAATTGTTCTTAATAGTTGAAATGATAAACTTCAACTTTATACAATATCGAGACGTCAAATTTAAAAAATAAATCATAACCATTTTATTGTTTCAAGGCTTTCTTGATAGCAATATTATCTTTTTTCCCAAATTTAATTATAATTTAAGGTAAAATATCTAAAAACCGTTTACCCAAATATTTTTAAAAGTATATATTTTAAAATCAAAAAAAAATCTTTCATGTGGCATAAATACAGGGTGTTTCATTTAAAAAAGTTGAAGTTGCCTTTTTTTTTTCTTTTTTTAATGCGATATTTCAAATGAAAATTTTTAAAAGATAAAGATACGAAAAAAATTTTTAATTTAAAAACATTGTTCTCTATTTTAAAAAATAAAGGCCCCAGAGGCCACGTAAATATAATCAAAGCCCCTGTACATATCAATAACTCTAAAGGGATATTAACCCTGCCCGCGTAAACAAAATTGTTTATTCAAACAAATTAAACTTTTTAAACCCAAAAATCAATGTTTATTATGAATAAAAATACAGTGTGTACCAAATTTGGGCCTACAGACGTTTTTGGTAACTCGGGAACCATCAGAGCTACAGTTTTGGGAAATTGGAAAGTTTAAGACAATTTAATTGCAAAATTAAATCTGTAGATTTTATTTATCAGGTTTTTAGATAATTAAAAAAACAAATGGTGCATTTTTAATTTTTGCCCGTAGCTCCCAAACTACCAATTTTACGGTTTTAAGATTACCATTATTGGGAAAACTTTTTTAAAAAAATTTAATTTAAGTAAAAATTTTTTTAACATTTGTTTTTTAGATATTTACCCAAATTTTGGGTTTTCAAAGGGCGCCATATTGGGTTTTTTCATTTTTTAAAAAAAGCTCTTCAAGAGCTTTTCTTTATGTATCACAATCTAGGTTTTCAGATTGTTAAGCTCTAAAAAAAGATAATTTTTGTTTATTTGATAGTAGGCTTAGACTAGACTGGTAATGGCCGCCCGTTTCAAAAAAAACAAATGATACGCATTTTATAATTTAAATACTGTAATGTAAATGTAAAAATTAGCGTGCATCTTATTTCTCGTTTAAAAACCCTTCAAAAAAAATTCAATTTTTGATTATTTTAGGATTTAAAATTTGGCTTTTAATTATTTGCAAAAAAATTTAAAAAATACATACTGTAATTTGCGTACGGACGTATGTACATACAAAGTTATTTGACCCAGTTAAAAACCCGGATAATCGCAAATCAATATAACTGAGGCCCGGAAAATTTGACTGTATTTCTTTTTATTATAAATTTTTTACTTGTACTTTTTTACCTCTTTATTTAATAGATCATTATTGGTGTTTTATAAAAAAAATTTATTTACTGGGAAATTAATTAATTAAATTATTCAAAAGACAAAATTTTTTTCATATCTTAACATTGGAAAACACTTGTTAAATTTTTGGTTTAGTTTCAAAGAAATTGGTAAGGTTAAGAAGAACTTTAAAGCCAGATTCAAACAAAACTAAAATGGAAAAGAATAAACTGATTAAAAAGGTCAAGATAATTTCGATTATTTAAACAACAAGTAAGGCGTGTTGTTAAATTTATCGATGTCGTGCTCACTAATCGCGTTTCATCAAGCATTTTTTAAATTAATTGATGGAAAAGCGCTAAGAAAATGGTTTTTTGTAGAAATTGGACAAGGATAAAACTAGCGGTAATCTGGTGTGACGTCACGATAGATTTCGGCCCTTGAAAAATTTAAAACATTATATTTGGAAACCCTTCATTTAAAAAACTATCCCCCGGGCTTTGGGGACAGAATTTTCATGTGCAAATATGTGTTTATTATCCCCTGAAAATAAACAAAATACAAAAAATTATATACTATTACAGAAAAAAAATACCTTATTTTGTTAGTCTTTGTACTTAAAATATTTTAAGAAATACATTATATATATATATATATATATATATATATATATATATATATATATATATATATATATATATAATATATATATATATATTATATATATTTTATATATTATTATATATATATATATATATATATATATATATATATATATATATATATATATATATATATATATATATATATATATATATATATATATATATATATATATATATATATATATATAATATATTATTTAAAGTTGTGTTTTTCTAAAACAAACCATGCCCGATAAAAAGGGAAATTAGTATTCGAGATATCCGAAAAAAAAATTTGGGATTTCTTTTTTATTTTTTTCGCTTTTTTAAAGAATGGAAAAAAAAGACACTTTTCTGGCCATTTTTTTAAGCTCAAAAACAAAAGGAGATTTTCGAGAGTTTCGTTTCAGACCATCATCAACATTATTTTTTAAATACGGACCTGGGCACTTAATTTTTTTAAACCCCTTTTTATCCCAATTAAAAAAAGTATGACACTTAATATTTATTAACAAATATGGGAAAGCCCCTATGAAATGATGTGGTTCCCTTTTCTTACTCATTGTCTCTTATGGAAAAATATGTTTTTTTTACAAAAAAAAATTAAGTATTTTACGTCATTGTCGGGGTTATAACCTTCAAAAAATGCAATAAACAATTGAGGCCGTATTTAAAAAAAAAAAGGATGATGGTTTTAAGCAAAATTAGGGAAAATTTTCAACCCGGTTTTTTGGGCTTAAAAGGGGCCATAAAAAGGGCTTTTTTTTTTCTATATCTCTTTAAATAACGTCGAAAAAAATTAAAAAAACAGCAAAAATTGTTTTTTTTGGATATCTAAATTGAATTTTTCAAACCAATTTTGTTGTTAGGGCCCTAAATGCGCAACTTTTCCATAATTTTGGCTTCATTTACGGTTTGGGTCCCCATGCATGCACTCAATCTGTGGCACCCTGTATATATATATATATATATATATATATATATATATATATATATATATATATATATATATATATAATATATATATATATATATATATATATATATATATATATATATATATATATATATATATATATATATATATATATATATATATTTTTTATATATATATATATATATATATATATATATATATATATATATATATATATATATATATATATATATATATATATAATAAGTTTTTGTTTCTTGGGGATAGGTTTTGTTTTTTTATTTAAGGAAAAAAAATTACTTTGACGTTTTGCCCAATATATTGGGCTTTTTCAAAAAAAAAATTTATTTTTGGTTTTCAACCAAAAAAAGAAAAAAGTTAACCAAAAT
>JAHBCN010022230.1:0-13436 GCA_019359885.1 Listronotus oregonensis
TTAAATATCTATATCTAAATTTAAAAAAATTTGGGGGAAAGGATGAATACCCCCAGTAAGACTGCGGGGGAAAACCCCCTTTTTCGTGGCTCGCGCTCGCACTTTTCATGCATATTTAAAAAATGATCTTAACGGCAATTTTTAAGTCACCGGTATATCGGTGACGATGACTTTGTAAGTTGTCGCTTCTTTTAACGGCGACTTAAGACATTTTTTTAAACCCCCAAAAAATAGTTAACATTGGGGTTTATAGGGATTATCTTCGGTTCATGCGATAGTAGAAGCTAATAAATGTGATAAAAGTTGTTGCTAGATTTAAATTTAAAAAAATTTTTTGGGGGTCGCTATTTTATAATAAATTACAAATTAAATTATTACATAAAAAAAAAAAAAATATCAATATTTTTATTTTATTTATTTATTTCCGTAAACATAAAAAAAAGGGGAAAAAAAGGGGAAAAAAAAAAAAAACCAAAATTAACCCAACAAAGAAAAGGTTGCAAAAATAAAAAAAAATAATTAATTAAAAATACATCAAAGAATAAAAAAAAAAAAAACGGAAATTTAGATATTTAAAAAAAAAAATTTTTCTTTTAAAATTTAAAAAAAATAGGGGCATGCTTGCCTTTTTTTTAATTTATGCTGTTTTCCTTTCTGTAATTATTTGCTCGCCTTTGAAAAAAGCCGTTTACATAGAACCGGGGAAGCTAAGGCACAAAACTTTTTCCCGAAAAATATTGCTTAAGATTCAATAGTAATATTTTTTTTTACTCCACCATTCCCAAGGTTTTTCTGGGGGGACCCAAGTATTTTTTAAACTTCAATTATTGGGGAGAATTTACTGTTAATTTTAGTTTTGCATTCGAAGAAAACAGTTTTTTTGAAAGCTCTCCACACGGATAGTTCGGTATCGGAATCGCTATTATTCCCTTTTTCTTTTTTTTTTTTTTTTCAGCAACCGCGGTTGCTTTTTCTTTAACCGGGGGGAGATTCCAAAGGCATGTATGTCTCCATTCCTTTTTTTTTTTGTTCTTTAAATTACCCCCCCAAAAAAATCTGTACTAAACGGTAATAATTTAAATTTTGGTTTTTAAAAAATGTGCAAAATGCAAATGTATTGCTGAGTTTGATTTTTAAAAACCTTTTTTTCAAAAGACTTGCCCCCAATTTTTTTTAACGAATAACCCTTTTTTTTTTTACTAAACTCCTTTTAAAAATTCTGGGTTTTTAGGGCGCTAATTGGTTTATAGCCCAGGGCGTCTAAATTGATAAGAACGGCCCTAGTTGTGCCCGTAAAGATAATTTTGGACTTTTAGATGGTACTGAACCCGATGAGGATGTTATATCTTAAATTTTTTTTAAATGGAGCCTCGATGGCATAGTGGTCAGTGCCCCCCCCCCAAAACGGCGGGCGACCATGCTTCGATTCCCGTGGCCGGAGAGACATATATGTCAAGACATTACCCACACATTAATGGGGGTAGTTCAGAAGTAGTGGTTATTTGTATAACGGCACCCATAGTACCTAGTACTTAGGCACCGTATAAACCTTCGAAATGTATCATAAAGATAGAAAAGAAGTATTAAAAAATAAATAAAAAGTTATTTTTAAGAGCTGACGATCGTAAGAATAATATTTATTAACTCAATTAGGGCCGATTCTGTATATGCTAGGATGTATACATAAAATACTATTATTACAAACAAACAACAATATGTAGCAAATAAATAATAATACGTTTGATTAACGACTTTAAGCGTCGATGTTTAAAGAAAGGAAATACCAGAACAAAATTGAAGTAATTAAACCCCAAAAACTGGTTCAAAAAAAACAAATAAACAGGTTAAAAAAAGTCAAAAAAACCCCCGCGAAACAGTTGAATAGAAATTTAAACAATACCCCGGGTTGTCGGCCTCAATTGTTTTTTGGGGTGAAAAAAAACTTCGCATTGTGCGTGAAAGTATTACGGTGAAAAATTTTAAAAAAATTTTTTTTTTTGGGGATTGTCAAAGACTTAAAAAAAAAAAAAAAAAAAAACCCCAAAAATATCTAATTAAAATACGCTTTTTCAGCTTGTTTTTTTCTCTCTTTGTCCAGTAATAAAACTGCAAAAGCGGCAGTAGATATTTTTTTTATTTGTGAGGGTTTTGCATGTTTGGGGGGGAAGTATAGTAAAAGGGGTTTTCTATCGAGGATAAACATATTCAAAAAAAAAAGTGAAGCCATCTTGTGTTTTTTTTTCCCCAAAAACTAAAAGAATATCCTAAAATAAAGTTTGAACTGAAACAAAAAAATATGATCTATTAACATTTCTTTAATTTTCCTTATTTTGAAGAAATTTGCGATTTAAATAACAAATAAAAAAGGTAACAAAGATGAGGATAAGAATAAAATAAAAGCATTTTTTGAATACAATTAATTTAAAGAAACTAAGTCTTTACAACTCCAGAGGATGAGGAACTCTATCACGAGGCTCTCAGAAACTACAAGAAGGAAATCGTTTTTTTAAAAAAAAAAAACCTGGAAGAGTTTCTGCGGAAGCATAGAGACATCCAAAGACACATCTAGACTGCTAAAGGTTCTGAAGTCGGACCCGGAATCAAAATGGGGGAAAACCCCAAAAAAAAGAATGGAACATACCCCGGAAACTTGGGGGAAAAAAGCTGAAGTCCTTCTGAAAGCACACTTCCCTGGATGTTACATAACAGGAAGGAACAATGAAGCCATAACTGAAGAACGCAGACTGGAAGGAAAAAAATGTTGGAATGTCAGGAGGATGGAGTGGGCGGGGGGATCGTTTGAAGGCGGCGGGGCCGGATGGAATATTCCTGGCACTACTGGCAGAAGGCTCTGGACATTTTCACCTGCCCATGTTGAAGGTCATGAGGGCTTCCAAGGCTCGGGGGGATATCCCCAAGGGGTTTTGGGGGGCACCAGACTGGCCTTCAACCCAAAAACCCGGCACGGACTACTGCGACAGTAAAACGTTTGGGGCCCAAAAGTCTCACATCGTTTTTTTTTAAAGACGATGGAGAGAATGATAGATGGGCATAAAAAAATTAAATACCTAAAGGAAACCCCACTCAACAAGAAAAAAATTGCATCCCCGGGGGGAAGCACCTACAGCTGCACTACATGAGCTTGTTGGAAACTTGGAAAAATGTCAAGATACAAAAGACTACGCTAAAAAGGGGCCTTTCTAGACATAGAAGGAGCTTTTTTAAAAAAACCACGACAGTGGCAATATGTAATGCCCGAAACATGGCATCGACAAGACTATCATACGATGGATCCGTCTGATGTTAACTGATAGAAATGTCATCCTGGAGGGGGGAGATACCAAAACTGACAACAGTCAGCAGAGGATGCCCTCGCTTTTTGGGGAAAATTGGAAAAATGTCAAGATACGAAAGACTACGTTTAGTGGCCTTTCAGACATAGAAGGAGCGTTTAATAAAACCACGACAGTGGCAACATGTAATGCGCTTGAGAAGCATGGCATCGAAAAAGATATCATCATGGATCCGTCTGATGTTAACGGGGGATAGAAATGTCTCCGGGGGTTGGGGAGAAACCACAACTGAGGCAACAGTCAGCAGAGGATGCCCTCAGGGGGCGTCTTATCTCCACTCCTATAGAACCTGGTCAGAATGGACTACTGGAGAAAATCAGTAGGAGAGGTACACACAAACAAGCCTTTGCAGATGATGGGGCCCCATTATGGTCAAAGGTAAACATGAAAACACGATAGTGGATTTTGGGGGAAAAAGAGAGCTGGCAATGGTGACAAAATGGTGTCAGGAAAACGGACTGACAGTCAATCCATCAAAAACAGAGTTCGTATATTTACTAGATAAAAAACCCCCCGGGGACTTAGGAAAGTGAAGTTCGGTGAGAGAGAAAAAATTTTTTTTCCCGGGTACAGCCACGTATCTTGGAGTGATACTAGACGACAAGCTGAACTGGAAACTCGAAATGGTAGCGAAGAAGGCCACAGGATCGCTATGGCTCTGTAAAAAAATGTAGGAGGGGGGGGGGATTTTCCCCCGGGGGCCCATGAAGTGGATATACGAAGCAGTCATCAGGCCATGGATACTGTATGCCTCCGTGATTTGGTGGCAACGCACGGAACTTAAGACGGCACAGATAATGCTGAAACACAAAAAAAGGAATGGCAATGAAAAATCCCCGGGGCCGGCATCCACTACTCCGACGGAATCGCTGGAGATTATTACGGGGTCCCATCTCTCCAAAATAAAAAAAGGCCTCAGCAATGGCAGAGGCACTAAGACTGAAGTGTGGAGGACCGGGGGGGGCACTGTGACATGGGGGGGCCCAAGTGAGAACGGCTCTTTCGAAAAAAAAGATACCCCCCCCCCAGTAATCCATTTTAGCCCTTTCTGCACAAGGTGGACATGGCATCGGCAGATGACGGGGCTCACAGACGCTGTGGGCCCCCCGAAAGGGGGACAGTTATCAAAAAGATGGCTGGGGGAAAAAGGGGGCCCCACAAGCTTTGGTTTCTATGTAGAAAGGACGAACTACAAGTTCTATGGAACAATGGGAAAATATGAAACCGTATTTCAGGCAGAAGTTATGGCAATACCCAAAAACCCCTAGAATACTGTCTTAAAAAAAAATTTCAGGGGGGAAAAATAACTATATGTACTGACAGTAAGGCAGCGATCGGGGCGCTAACAAATACAGTGCACAGATTAGAACTTACAAATAGATGTCGGTGCAATTAATTTTAAAAAAAAAACCCCCAGAGGAACCCCGGGGGGGGTCCCTGGACACAAAGGGGTCCCGGTAATAAAATGGCTGACAAACCGCCAAGTAAGCAAAACGGGGGGCATCATATCAGTGTTGGGGGAAAAAATACGTAAGGGACAGACAGGATGACGGAACCTGTGTATGCTTAAGGGTTGGTGCTCAGGGCCCCAGCGAGGGGGCACCATGCTACAATAGATAGATAGATAGATAGATAAAAAACCCTTTCATAATAAGAATCTGGGGCGGGGGAAATTTTTTTGTAGTAAATTATTTTAAAAACAGTCCCAAGAAATTCAACTGCAGATGGCTGCCTAGATATTTTTCTATGCTCTATAAGGCGAACAATTAATCACGTTAACATCCAAAAAAATTTGAAACGTTCGAATTATTTCAACCCCCAAAAAATCGGGGCAGCAGAAACAGAACCGCAATTACAATGAGTTTTTTTCCCCTTTTTTTTAAAAAGGAATCAGGAGAGATATTCAAATTTATTTTTTAAAAACATTGTGTACGGAGGGGGAAAACGCTCATCCCTACCGGGATGTATACCAACATAAAAAAAAATTTTTTTAAAAAAATGGAAACATCGTTTCATACATTGGGTGGTATTATTAATAAGACGATTGGGTCTATTTTTTAGTGGTAATTTAACCGGCAAACAATACCTACAACTGCTTTAACATAAAGTTTTTGTTTTTTTTGCTTCCTCCAAAGAAAGGATATGAAATAAAACGTAATAACTAAAACATAAAACATAAACATTAGTAGTAAAAACCCCCTTTTTAAAAAAAAAAACGTTTATTTACATGTACTAGAAAAAAAAAAAAATTTTTTTTTTTTGAATCAAACCCCCCCAAATTTTTTACATTACACAGTTTATATTATAAAAAACTTATAATTTTTTACTTAAAATTAGTTATGTCAAGGTTAAATTCAAAATATTTTTGTTTTTTCGACACAGGTATATCTCTTGGGGGAAACTTTTATTTCATTTAAGGTTTACTTTCTTCTTTTTTGTATATGTAAATAAAATCCTGTTTTTTTAAAATTGTTTTTTTACTATTAATTTATTATATGGCTGTTAGCTTTACTGTTTATATATATTTATTAATTTAACTTTTTTTTTAAAAAAATTTGGTAAAATTTTTTTTAAAAATTCCTAATGTGACTAAAATACGACGAACCAAAACTAGTAAAGGGTTTTAAAAGTTCGACAATTTTTTTTCATTCCCCCCCAATTTACAATCTACAAAATTTTGTTTGTAAAAAAAAAATTCCCGAAAACTTTGTGACAACAATTGGCTCGAACTCAAAGTTTCGTTTTACTTCAATGGAAAATAAAGATAAAACTGAAGTAAAAAAAAACATAAAACTTTACTCATTTCCTGCATTTCAATGTTCTTTGTTTCTGCGTTAAAATCAGCATACAATTTCAAATTTATCTGGAAACAATGATAGAGGGGGGAAAAAATATAACACACAGTTTTCGCATAGAATGTAACATATAGGGTAACGCGTATAGTACGCACCATTTCTAGGGTACATTGTTGTCGCTACAAAATAGGAAAATAGTTAAATTTTTATGAACATGCCCGAAATAACAAACTAAGGCAGTGAAAAAATCGGGGGGTTTTTTTATTGATGATATTTTTTTAAAAAAATTTTTGACTAATTAACATACCTTCGGTGAATACTAAGTTGTTGATACGCCTACCAAATTTATTTTAAAAAAATTTAAAAAAGTATCATCATTAATATGGGTTTTAAAAAATCTCAAAATTATCATGATAAAAAATTTTTTTCCAAAAATTTTTTAAAACATACTTTTTTTTTAAAAAAAATGTTTGTCGATAAAAAATTTTTATTAAAGATTAAAAAAATAATTGTTTACGTTTTAAGAATTTGCAAATTTAATTTATTTTAAAACATTAAAAAAAAAACCCAAAAATATTTTTGTATTTTTATTTAGCAAATTTTTTTTTCGTATTAAATTTAATTTTAGAAAATCTTTTTTTTTAAAAAATATATCATTATTCATTTGGCTTCATTATAGAAAATAAGGGTTAAAATTTCTAATTAGTTTTTTTTTTTCCCCTTTATATTTTTATTATTTTATATTTAAAATATTTATAAAACTGGGTTTCTGGTTGAAATTTTTTGTAACTTGTATTTAAACAAAAAAAATTTGATTCCCTTTTTTTGGGGGGCCCACATTTTAACAAACTTACAACGAAAAATATAAACTATAAAATAAATATTTAAATTTTTTTTTTTTTTTTTAGTTTTTATTATTAATCGTCTGGTTTTTTTTAAAAGGGGGTGCAATTTATTCTTTCGATATATAACACAGGCCCCCAAAAAAAAATTGGAGTGTGCTGGGTTTGGGTTAAGATTTTCTGGCGTTTTTTTTTTTGCTAAAAAAACAAACCAAAAATCAAAATTGGGGGAAAAAAACAAAACATCGAAAAGTCGAAATTTTTTGATATTAACGTTTTTTTTTTAATTTTAAATCGTCAATATCTCAAAAACTATAAAAGATACACGAAACTTTATATGACATAAACTATGTGTTTTTCCAAGACCTTTAATTTAAGTTATATAACTTTTTTGTCTAAATGCAATATTTTTCTAGTTATTAAATTTTCGGTAATCAAAAAACCGAAATTTCAGGTCATGGTTTATAATAAAAAAAAAAAACAAAGATCACAATAATTAAAAAAAAAAAACAATTTTGCAAGAAAAACGCCCACGATTGGCCCACAAGAAAGTCCTTTTCCATCACGACAACGCACCAGCACACACCTCAGCAGTTGTGGTCGCAAAATTAATGGGGGAAAAAAGGGGGCCAACTCGTTTGACATCCCCCCCCTTTTCTCCAGACTTGGCTCCCCCGGACTACTATTTTTAAAAATTTTTTAAAAAAGGCTGGCGGGACAAAGATTTTATTTAAACAGGAAGTGATTGCGACACTGATCGATATTTTGCAGACTTTTGGGGGGGTTTGGGCGAAGTATATAAGCCTTTAAAAAAGGGGGCTATGTAGGAAAATAAAAAGGGGTTTTTTCCCAAACAAGTTAGTAGTTTTTTTTTTGCACGGACTTTTTAAAAACCCCCCCCTTTTTTTTTATTTATCTTATCAAAAATGTTTATATAACTTTTTATATAGACAATTTAGAAAGCTCTATTTTTTGTTTTATAAAATTTTTTGTTTTCATTCCGTGGGAGCATGTTTCTGTCGGTAAATGTACCGTATCGGTTTTTTTTTTTGGGGGTTCCCTGTTTCGCCGAAAATCTTAGTCCGGGGGCCCAAAACACCACTTTTTTTTGGACCTGTGTAAAATTTTTTTAAAATTTTTTTTAGAAGAAGATGTTTGATAATATAATTATAATACTTTAATTTTTTTTATCTGGCCAAAAAATTTTGTACACAATGGGACCGCTTTGGTCCTGGTCCCAGGGTATAAAGACTGTTGTCATAAATGACATACTATTCTGTTCTGGGGGGGTAGATTTACTATTTTTCAAAAAAAAATAAAAAAGGGTTTTTTAAATTTATTTCAAGTTTTCTTGAACTTGTTTTAACATCAAACAACGGTAACTATGTATTATTTAAATTAACTGAAATTGATGCTACACAATTATCATTATTTAAAAATATACAATTTTAGAAATTAAAAATTTTTTTGGGATGTAATAAAACATAAGGCAAAAAAGTAAATTATACCCCCAAAAATGCATTATACAAAAAAATTGTTTTTGGGGGATATTTTGATTTTTAAATTTTTTTTAAAAAAAGGGAGATTTTAGTGTCTTAAAGGGTTTTTTCTCAAAATATTTTTTTAAATTTTTTAAAATTTTTTTTCTGGAATAATTGTTTAACCTTATGAACTTTCGTTTGGAATAGAAAATACCCAAAACATTTCGATAATTAAAAAAAATTAAAAGAAAAACCGGAAAAAAAAAATTTTTAAAATCTCATGTGAAAATCAAAATATCTCAAAAGCAATTTAAATTTTTGTTTTATCACATCCTAAAAAAAAAGTCCCCCAAATTTGCAATAACCCCTGTATATGCACACTTTATTTTACCAACAAGTTTTTTTTGCTAAAATACTAAAAGCATTTTAGGTTATTTTGCCCCCCGGGGTGTGTTCACATTGTTTTTTTTTGGGGGTTTGGGGCCCCGTAGGATTTTTTTTGGGAAAATGCGCTAGAGTTGCTGGTTATCGGCAACTTTTTTTTGCTAGCGTATGGAACGGGATTCAACTAAGATAAACCCCCAAGGCTTAACCCCCGTTAGCATACCGTGCTGATGAGTGAATGATATCCTGTGCCTTAAACAGGTGTCTCCAACGGTGCCTCTGAGATACAGGGCGCCCTTTTTCAGAGAATCTAGCCTTACGGGGGGTATTGCGGGGCTCTGCCGTGGTGGACTATTACTTCCCTTTTTCCAAAAAAAAAAGCGGACAGAACCGCTTTCGGGGGAAAAAAAAGTGACAAAGTTGCGCTGACCGAAACGGATAAGAGCCGCTTGCACCGATCGTAATTTAAGTTTAGCTTTGAATTAAACTGGGTTTTTACAATATCAACTTGCACCCCCCCCCCAAACTTAGCTTAAAGAACTCTAAGCGAGGCTTATTAAAAGCCGCCAAAATTATAGGCTTAAAGTGGAAAAGCCCAGTTTTCTAACCTCAAATTTTATTTAATATTTGCTATTTGCATTTTTGTGTCAATTTGATTAATGGCGTGTGTTGTGTTCCAAACATAAAATGGAGTTGAATGAAGAATTGGTCATTTTTTACTTATCGGGCCCACAGCCGACTTAAATTTAGTATGGGGGGGTTTTTTTTGGGGCGCTGATTACGAATCTGAACCCAAATTTTTTTTTTTGGGGACACTTTTTTTTTTTTAAGTTATAACACCCTACTCGAACCTAAAAAAACGCACAAACTTTTCTGAAATTTCTTTATTTTTTTTTTTTTTTATTATTAATTTTTTAAAAAAAAAAACATTACCAAAAGATAAATATTTTTTTTTAAGAAATGAACAAAACTATTTAGGAATTTTTAAATCGTGGTACAACTTGGAAAAAATTCGAAAAGTGTTTTTTTTTTTAAATTTTAAATTGTGTAAAATGGGAATTTACATTAATTGCATTATTTTTTTTTTTTTAAAAAAAAAAGGCTGTTAATTATCTATATAATACATACCTCATCAAAAACCCCCAAATTAAAGAAAAATGCGCTCTTGCCTCACTTGTATTAATAAAAAACTTCTAAAAAAAAATACCTTGCAATATAACTGCAGGAGTCCTTATGCTCCCTTATCATAATGCCCCTTTTTTCCCTTTTTAAAAAAGGGGGAATTTAAAAAAATCTGGTAAAACTTTTAAAATTTTTAAAATTTTTGGGCCTTTCAGTTTCCCAAAAACTTATCTGTCTAAAAATCCCTTGAAAATTTCTTTTTATTTTTTTTGGGGAAAAAAAAATAGGATTTTTGAATGTGTTTTTTTAGAAAAAATAATGAGGAAATAATCGGAAAAATAAGTTTATCCTGTAAAATAAAAGGTGTTCTACCATTCAGTTTGGCTGTGACCAGGTTCAAGAATGAGGAATTTTAGGAAAGTTTGTGCATTTTTGAGGTTGGGTCCTACTGGGGTGTTTTTAACTTAAAAACTAGAAGCTTCTGACACAATTTGACTTTTTTGATTCGTGGTTAGCGTCAAAAAAATTCCTAGTATAAATTTCAATAAAATCGGCGGATAAGCAAAAAAAATTTTTAATTTTTTTAAAAAAATTTCACAGTTTCTGTAACACCCATCAGGTGAAGTAGCGTTAAATCTAGCCTCAACTTTTATCCCCAAAATTTTTTTTTTTCCCCCAATTTTTGGGGGTGGACAATCTTTTTATTCTCAATAGTATTTTGGTGTTAAGAAAAAAAATTTAAAAGAGTCTACTTTTCTTCATTTAAAAAAATTTTTGGACCGCGTTGTCTTCTACTGTCGCTTATTTTGGTAGCCTGCTAAACATCTGCAATCATCACAAACCAAAAAAAACTTCCCGGTCGCGGGAGGAAGGATTCCTACTGTAGCACACCAGGGGACATTAAAAAAACTGAAAGAAAAGACGTCTCCGTTTTAAGTCTGAAAAAAAAATTGGGGAAAAAAAAAGGGTTACCACAATCCATGACCGACCTTTTTGACAAATTCAAAAAAAATTTTTGTTCTAGTCGGTCATGGTTAGTTCTTTTGGGGGGCAAAGCAGCATCCCAATTATATTTCAGAAGAACAATTTTTTTGTTTGTGCGCACGTAAATTCGTATTCCTAATGAATAACAGAAGGTGTGTTTTACCAAATATTAACCATATAATAGTAAAATAGCAAAACCTTTTTTAAAAAAATTACCAACGAAAGGAAAAAAGCTCACTAAACAAAAATAAGGTTAGGTTAGGAACTTTTAGGGTTGCCTAAAACCTCGCTAGAGGCGTTAAAGTAGGGGAAAAATTCCTCCCCCCACCGGGAAGTGAAAATATAACATAAACATAACCATGAGGTGCTTGACATAACTTTTTTAAAAAACAAAATTTCAAAAAAATTTTTCCCTGTAAATTAGTTGAAGGTGAAAAAATGAACTATTTTTTGGGGGAAAAGTTTATTTGCCCGGCTTAGTAAAACCCGCTAAAAAAAATTTTTGGGGGTTCAACAAAAAAAATATAAGCCAAGCTTAAATTTTTTTTTAATTTTTGGGGGAATAAAACCGAGCTTAAATTGCAACCCCGGGGGAAGCGGCCCTAAATCCGTTTCAAGAGGTGCCACCCAAGGTCACAAGCAGACAAAAGGGGGGCCGACCGAAACGGGTGAATAAAATTTCGCGCCTGTTTCACGGGGGGGAAAGGGGGGAAACCATCCCCCCAAACAGGTGCTTAGGAAAAAGGGGGCCCCCCCAAACCAAACAGAAGGCGGACAGAATGGCCCCTTTTTCGGGAAAAGGGTTCCCCCCCCTTTAAACAGAAAGCGGATAGGACCGTTTTTATAGGGGGAAAAAGGGCCCCGGGGGTGCGGCCTCAGAAGGAATATCTGGTTTCTGTAAAAGGACCTGGTAGCTATCCACGTCACTAGACCGGGAGAGGAGGGCAAGACGGATTTAATCGTCAGCTCGTCATCCCCCCCAGGAGACAGGGACACCAGAACACATCAGAAAACATTTTGGGCCCCCGTGTCCGGTAGCGACACGAGTAAGAGGAAATGTAAAAACTCCCCCCCCAATCTAATATCGGTTTTTTTTAAAAGAAGTCTCCCCCTATTGGGAGAAATATAAAACGTGGGAACAATAGACCGAGGGTCGCAGTGAAGGGCGTAAAAAGTCCACTTATTTAAACCTAACCTAACCTAACTTAGTTTTTTTTTGTGGTTGTTATGAAATTCGTGTTGACGATTTTTTGATTTGTGAAAATATTTTTTTTTTAATGTGCTTTTGATGCTCTTTTATAAGTTTGGCCAATGGTCTGGAAGTTTTACTATAAAAAAGTATTACTTTTTTAAAAGGAACTTATAAATAACATTTTTTGCTTTTTTTTTTATATTGTATGGTTTTGTCTTGGTTACTTGAGAATAATATGTTTTGTGTTTTAAAGATAGTACGTGTTTTATCTTTGAATTACTTAGACTTTAAACTAGTTTTTGTAAAAAAAAAAGTTATAACCTTATTTTTTTTAAATTCTTTAAAAAACAAACCAATCAAAAATCCTATAAACAAAGTTTTTGCGCCAAATAATTGTAAGGAAAATGGAGTGCAAGCCGCCCGAACCTATTGTGGAATAATTTGGGTCTTGGCCAAAATTAAAGCAAAAAAGAAAGATGATTAAAAAAAGCAGTTCTATTACATGTTATAAGGAGAAAAAAAGGGGGTTTTTTCCCCCTTTTAAAACGTTTTTTTGAGGATACAACTAAAACACTAGAAAAATACGTTAAATTGTTTTAATAATTATGCCGTGCCCAAAAAAAAAAAATTTCAATGGAAACTTTTAAGTTTATTAATGTGATGTAAAAAGGAAAAAAGGGAAAAAAAAAGATTTCTTTATGACAGAACTAAGAAAACAAGTTCCTCCAAAATCCTATATTGATCGAATGTTAAAGGATAGAGTAATAAACAGATCCAACGACATTAATAAGAGAGTCCGAAATGAGAGTACTGTAAATCAATAGAAGTATCTCAAAAGGTTTTCTTAACTATTCATATTATAGGTTTTTTTGTGTTTCTTACATCTGTAGAAGCTTTTTTTGTTCCTTTTTTTCAATAACCAGCGATTGCAAATTTTTGCATTCTTCTATCCATGCAATTAACTAAAAAAAAAAAAATGTTTCCATATACTAGCATATCAAAATTTCTCCGCCGCCCCTGTTCCACAAGAAGTGGCCATAGAGCAGCGCAAATTTTTACCCCGGGCCCCCGACGTCATCGAAATGCCGGAGGGGGGAAAAAAACTCTATTCTATTCTAGGTTAGTCGCAAAGAAAATCAAAGAAAAGCGTTCGGTTCGTCGGAAAAATTACGCCTTTTTGCCGGAAAATGAAAAATTGATAAAAGAACGGTGGAAAATATCCATAGTGTGTTCGGGGGGTTTGGTTTAACCATATTTTTAGTTATATAAATATTTTGAATACG
>JAHBCN010022231.1:0-13523 GCA_019359885.1 Listronotus oregonensis
TTTAGTTAGTTTTAGTTAATAGAAATGAAAAAGGTAAATTATTTTATTTAGGTTATAATTTATTAAAGATAGGTTACCTTAGCTTTTCCCTTTTTCGACGGTCGTTGCGGATTATCCTGAGGGCGCTGGAGACATCCATTTTACACTTTTCTTACATCCTGTAGTAAAAGAAATCTTTTCGCTAGCTCTAGACTTTTCCAGACTTTTCTATTATTTTCCACATTACTATATAAAGCGCAAAGGAAGTCCGCACGGGTCAGTTTAGTTTTGTCTTTCAAAGAGATAAGAAGTGGACAGATAGTTAAAGGCTAAACAGTTGTCACAGTTACGTTACGTTGACTTTTTGTTACCATAGAAACGTTTATGAACCTGATTTGCAATAAAAAGGTGTAAAACCAGGATACGTGTTTTTATACGCGGTGTCACAAAAGAATATCATTCTAAAATTTAAAAACCTTATATTTTCTTTTAAAAAATAAAATACTTGGTAGTGATGTCTTTGATACCCGATATAGTCACCATGCATTTATTTTTTATAGTTTTATTCTATTTTTAAAATTTTAGCACTTAATTAAATACAAGTTTTACTTTACTTTTACTTGAGGATTGAAAAACAAAAACAAATAAAAAGAATATCCAACCTATTTTTTATACAGTTTAAATTCTCAATTTTTTGGTGAAATAATTTTTTATTATGCTTTTTTATTAAAACACCAAATATTTTTAATAGCGACCTTTTAAATTATTACAAAATATGCTTAAAATTTTTGTTGGCCAGGTAAATATGGTTTTTTCTACTTTATTTTGATAAATACATTTTTAGGCTATTAAAGACTATTTACAACTTTTTAAATGAAATTTTTAAAGAATATAACTATTAGTATTTTGTGAAATTCTACTGTATTACTCACAGTGCAAAATAGTTCGGTAGTATAAAAAAAAACGATTTTCACCATTTTTAAAAAATTATACAGATGATTATACAAATTAAGAAATCAAAAACGCAACTAATTTTTGATAAAATGTTTATTTTTCTGTTAATTATTAATGATGGATTGCTTTATTTGTTACGTCGTAATTTCAGTCAATTTAGTTTTTAATAAATAAATTATAATTTTTTTATGTCTCATAAAAACTACCTAAATATTCCTAATTAAATTACAAATACTAATGATCAGTTTAAAAAAAAGAGAATGTGATTTAAACCGCTTTGGCGCAAAGCTCAATATATTGTCCATTATTTTGTTGAAATATTTGGGCCCGACTAATCCTAAATTCAGCACTGTTAAAAGTAACATTAATACGATTTTACAGATTTTTAATCATATTTACTTTAGTGTAGTAACCTTGATAGTTGTTTTTAAACACTATTGAGTTTATTTTCGTTTATAATCTCCCCAGAGCCTGAATTAGAGTTGAACATTCTATCGAGGTGCAAAGGAACCCCCACAGTTCTTATGGAAAGTGGCCCCCGGTAAAAATGGCTAAAATCACATATATCGATCATTTCTTATGGAAAGTGACACCCGTAAAAATGGCTAAATCCATATATGTTGTAGTTCTTGTCATCTTGAGAAAAAGTCTGAATGGGCACGAAGCTCCATTAGGCGTATTTTGGCTCCTATGAAGCTCCAAAGCTCCACACATCGATTATTTTTTATGGGAAGTGACCGTGGTGAATATGGCTGAAATTGATATATGTTCTAGCTTTTGTCATCCTATAAAGCTATGGATTATTTAGACTTTTTTTAGGACACTTTCTGACATTTATTCGTGAGTTCTGATCTGTGCACTATAATTGTCAGCGCCCCGATCGCTGCTTTACTGTCAGTACATATGGTTATCTCTGCCCTGTATCCTCTATCAAGGCAGTGTTTTATGGCTTTGGATATTGCCATAACTTCTGCTTGAAATACGGATACATATTCTTTCATTGTTCCATAGAACTTGTAGTTCTTTCTTTTCACATAAAAACTGAAGCCTGTGTGGCCTTCTGTCCTTAAGCCATCTGCATAGATGACTGTTTCTTCGTTTGGTGTTCCACACACCAACACATACACTGTGGTATATATACTAGTAGGCATTATAATTGGGTAAACCATAGGCAGTTTGAATTACCTGTTTTTTTCCCTGTGGTCTTGAGAGACAATCTTTAAGTTATAATTTAAAATATCCTCTAAACGTACCATAACTTTATACTACTTGAACCAAAGGAAACATATTAAAAGAATGACAAATTTATCAAGTTCAAGTTTAAGTTAATATTACGGTTAGGAAGTGTTATTTCTAAAGAAAAACATAGGTTGTTATTATAGCAACATGTCAAAATACAAGCATCTAATTGGTTAAAATAAATGGGTATAAAATTTTTAGAATATTCACTAACCTTTCTTGAAAGTGTTAGACAATTTTATGGTTTTAATAACACTAAAATCTTGGACTTCAGTTTTCTTTATTTGTTAATTGTTAGACAACGTTCTGATCATTTGAAAACGGTTGGAGATACGTCACCAACCGAAACGTTGTGTAAGAATTAACAATTAAAGACAATGGAAGTCCAAGGTTTTAGTGTTATTAAATCCACCATCTTATTTTTGAGCAATAATGCTAAAAAATATATAAGAATTAGATCTAAATTAACATCTTTAAAAATTTGATCAATGATATAGCTTTGTATCAAATTATAATAGAAAGTAGAACTTAACAAGGGTGAAATATAAATTGTTTTATTTTTTTTTTCAGAAAATTATTGTAAACTACTTTTTGGCCTTTTGTTGATAGCCTTGGGTATATCATCTCTAATTTATACTCCAGTTGACTTTTTTTTTGACATAAGATTACGGATGACTCCAGGTGAGAATAATAACAGTAATGGATGTGTTATTAAGATATGTAAAATAAAAATGATTAAAAATTTAATATTAAAAAAAAGTTAGTAAGGAAGGAATAAAATAAATTATAAAACATTTGGGGGTGTGTAGAAAGATATATATATATATATATATATATATATATATATATATATATATATATATATATATATATATATATATATATATATATATATATATATATATATATATATATATATATATATATATATATATATATATATATATATATACATATATATATATATATATATATATATATATATATATATATATATATATATATATATATATATATATATATATATATATATATATATATATATATATATATATATATATATATATATATATATATATATATATAAAACGCTCTAGACTCACGCGTTAACTGGCCTTGTTTGGTAAACAGCTATAGGAGTTAATAAATATAATAATAACTTTTTTTCAGGTACTCTACCATTTATACTTTGGGTTTATCCGCCTAAAAATATTATAATGAACGTTCACATTTTTAATATAACAAATTCAGAACGATTTCTAATTGGTTTTGATGACGATTTAGGGGAGAGGGTGGAGGATTCGGCCAGTTTGTACCAATGAACGCATAAAACCCATATTTTTTGTTAAATATTCTTGTTATGTATTGCTACATAATCTTAAGACATTTCTTAGACTTTTAAAAAACTAAAATATTGACATAAAAGTTTTTCCCCGGGCTTTACAATTCAAAAACTCAACAATTTGGCCAAAACCCCCTCCACCACTGGAGGTAGAATGGGCCAGCATTGAGGGAGGAATCGGCCTATGTATAAATTAGTATGAAAGATATGTTTATTAGCCTTTATTTGGTACAAAAGTTATATATCACCTAAATTTAGAAAAAGAAGAGTTTTTTTGGATAAGTAAACATTGAAACAAAAGTACTTTTGAAAAAAAATATAAACTTTAACGAACATCCATTCCATGAAAATTGTAATTGAATCGAAACAGTGTGATTGTGTTGCAGTTCCAGCTTTTTGTGGTTGTGTAAGTCTAGCCTCAAAATCATTAACCTGCATCATCGCAATGTCATCAATAAGCGGGAAGTGGAAGCTGGTTGAATTTCTCTTTCGCCTTAAAAACTTAACCTCATAGGAGTCATCATCGATTTCGAGCATTTGTCCTATATAAAAACAAACGTCATTCTTTGATTTTTCAAACTTAACTATTAGAAAATCATTGACCAAAATATGTTCATTGGGATCCATATCTTTTAAAGACATAAACGACTTGTCGCTACCATCTGAAGAATCTTCTACCTCTACTGAAATGTCCGACTCACTGGATGATTCCTTAGCCAACTTTTTTTCTTTCGTAAAGACATTTCTCTTTACTGTCTTGTTAGCCTTTACCCTCTTTTTATTTTCCCGTTTCTTTTCAATAGATTGTTTAGCAGTTAGTTCTGGTGTATCGGTGTATATTTTTGACTTACTTTCGCGCTTCCTCTTTCTAATATTTACTTCCCTTTGCGCTTTTGGAAAAGGTCTTATTGTCTCAAGAAGACTGCTGTCTCTTGTTACATCAAAGTTGTTTGATATCATCTTTGAAGTTTGTGTTTCTAAATTTGATTCCGATTGATTTATTTAAGCAGTGTCTTCATGTGACCTTTTGGAGGTGGATGGTTGTGGATTGTCATATATATTTTTATTATTGGTTTCATTTTTAGTCTTGTGGTTGGGTGGCGTATTTTCTTCATGTGAACTTTTGGAGGTTGATGATTGTGGATTGTCATATATATTTTTGTAATTGGTGCCATTTTTAATCTTATGGTTGAGTGTTGTTTTTGGTGCTTCCACTGCAGTGTTGAATGTATATCATTATCAAAACTGTCATCAGTTTTTCGGCTTCGCATTTTCTTAATTCTGGATTGCAAAGTTGTCCTTTTAACACTATATCTTCCCGCTGCCTTCCTTAAGCTACATTCTCTTATGATTATGAAATAGGAGTGAATTGCCTTTTTCATCATTAATTCATCAACTTCTCTGTCAGTTTTGCGTTTATACTTTCGAGACATCTACAAAATCGAACAAAAAATTGTATAGATAATACCTTTACTAGACATGGGGATGATTTCGGCCATGGCCGAAACCTCACCCTCCCTAGTGGCCGAAACATCACCATTAGTCCGAAATCACAAAGATGGCCCCTGGGCCACCTACTATTTATATTTAGGGTTAGGTTATTTATGAAACATAGCTCTCCATATGCCACTAAATTCGAGCACCAAGTGAAATATTGTTACTAACTGATTATTCACAAAAAATTTTTGAATTTGTTAATTGCAAAACCCACCTTATTTTCTCTAAAAATACTTAAAAATATAGGAACACAAAAAAACACGTGCGAGACGCTGTCCGTACGACTAAATACTGACAACATTTGACTGTGCCCTAGAAATTATTGACATTTCGCGGGAAATTTGACATGGTGAGCTTAAATCGCCGGTGGCCCAATCCTCCTAGGGGCCGAATCCTCCACCCTCTCCCCTACACATACAAGAAGTGGGCCCGATTATTTTCAGGTAAGGTTTTGTTGGGTAAAATATGTTGCTAAAATAATAAATATGTAACAAGTTTGCAAAAAGATTTGGTTTTATACTTCTATATCTTAAAAAATAGGAAAAGAAAAAATATATATAGCCAAGTTGCAAAAATTGGGGACTAGATATATGCCTTTAGATAAACGGGTATTAAACAATAAATAAACTTTTTTTACAAGTACAAAAAGGGTTCTTAAATCAAGGGTTATAGACGCCCTGCTTTAAGTTACTACAGCTTATTTTCTTAGTAAAAATGAACTTCTTAATCCAATCTTTAATTCTTACTACAAAAAAAAGGTTTTGGTAATACTTAAGCCAGGTAAACCACTTAGCACATTTATTTATTGGTAGAAACTAAAAATCTAAAACTGTAAACTAGAAAGGTCAGTTAAGGTGAACAAAAGTTTTATTAAGGGAAGCTAAGCTTAAATATATCAGAAATATCGCGAATTGATGATACAACGATTTTTTGATAAAATTACATAATAAGGTAATAAAATGGTCAAAATAGCACAAAAGGTCAATATAGCACAATTATTTATTTTTAAGAATTAACGATTGGCTACTATAAAGTAACAAAAGTAAGTTAAAGCAAAGACAGCACAAAACAATGCAAAATTTTGGTAAAAGGTTTAGACGCACGCTTACTCGAGCGGGTGGTCCATCAGGAGAAAATACGTTCAAATAGGCCAAATTCGTTGTGTTGTATTCGTATAATTTTTTTTGCTGTATTATAATAAAATTTTTATAAAGTATTTTTTTTGTATGTTTTTCTGTTTAAAATTAAAAATTAAACATGTTTTTAAATTTTACAAAAAAAAATTATGAAAAGAATGAACACTTTGTTAAAGGACATTTTAGTGAATGTAAGAAGAAATTGTACTATTGGCAAATATTAATATATAAAAATAAAAAATATAATTTGAAAAATTCTAAGTCATATTTATAATCGTGTATTTCATCAAGTATACATATATTTTTAAATTATTAATTATAATTTTTCAAAATAAAAATTTACACGATTCAAATTTTATTATTTTTCAGAAAAGATGTTTATTAATTATCATTATTACAACGTACAGAAATAATTTCCAATTATTGTTACCATTGTTATATCTTTGGCAACAGTGTTCGTTTATATATCAGCATGTGAACTTATTTTCTCTCGATGGACGCCCGTTCGAGTAAGCGACCCTCCAAATCTATTACCAAAAGTTTAGCGTTGTTTTGTGCGTCTATAGTAAAAACTATAATTGTCTTTGTCGCGGTCAGGAAAACACTGATGCGGTCAAGCCAAATTTTGTAGGTCTTTTCGGCGCGGCAAAGATGAGTGTTGTTTTTGCTGCCGCGCGGCTTTTAATTCAGTTAAAATAATAACATAAGTGTGTGTCTGATGAGCAAATTTGCAAAATTGACTCACGCGGCGGCCTCGCGAAATGGGAGCCGTCTTTTACTACCGGAGGCAGCGCGGCCTCTTGGGCTTTTTGTGCCTAATCTCCCATTGTCTTTTATACCAAACCTCCCATTAGTCTTGTTCCTTCTACAAGTCTGTATAATCCCGAGACTGGTTGGTTGATATATTCCTGTGGGCTCATTTTCGGTTGCCCAAATAATGCCTGTCTTTTGTGATTTAACGCTTCACATTCACACAGTATGTGGTAGGCTGTTTCTTCCCCTCGTCGCACAATCTGCAACTTGGGTCCCCATTGTATGAGCCTATCTTGTGTAGGTGTCCTCTTAGGTTATCGTGCCCCGTTAGCAACCCTACTGTTATGCGAAGTCTTTACCTACTTTGTCTTAGTAGTTCTTCCTTCGTTCTTTTGGATGGGCCCCTTATGAAGCTTTTTCCATGTCTTACCCTAGTGGGATTTTCCCAGTATTCCTCGTGTTTGTTTCGGATCCACTCCCTGGTTTGCCCTCGTGCTGTGGTTTTGGTGACTCCAAGAGCAAGTTCTGGTCTACAGAGAAGTTACTCTGTTGCGTTCTCCCAAGACCTCCAGTTTTTTGGCATTCCCATGTCAGCTTGGACGTCACCTTGGGGTTTACTAGTGCCCTTAGTGACGCTTGGCTGTCTGTTATTATGCAGATCCGCTTGTTTTTGTAAACCCTCCTGTTATTTTCTGTTGCACAGTGCAGTAAAGCATATATTTCTGTTTGAAATACAGAACTGTGTGTTGAATAGAGAATTGTGAATTTCTCATTTCTCTGTACACGCCCGCTCCAGTTCCCTGCTTGGTTTTCGAACCATCCGTATACCAGATACCACTTCGATCTAGAATTTTTACCTCGAAGTTCTGGTTGAATGGGTATTGGAGAATTCTCTGTCTGTTCTTTCGTCCAGGATGTTGCCGCCAACCTGACTTTTTATGTTGTTGTGTGCCAAACTAGCGTAGACACCAGTTGGTTTTTGTTGCAGTCAGAAGTAGCTCATTCTTGCCTCTTCCATCACTATGAGGTTAGAGGTGGAAGGTCTAAGAGACATTCCATGGCTGCTGATGGGGTTGTTTCAATTGCTCTTGTTATAGCTAAGCAAGCAAGTCTCTGTACATTGGCCAGTTCTGTAACAGCAGTTCTTTGTCGCATTTTTGTTCACCATACCAGTGATGCGTATGTTATCATAGGCCTTACCACCATGGGGTATAACCAAAAAACCACGTTTGGTTTAAGGCCCTATGTTTTCCCATGAGAGCGTCTGATTAACATAAGAGCCATCTCCGCTTTCTTTCTTATTTTCTGAAGATAATGGTTCCAGGTAAGTTTAGAGTCTAGGATGACACCCAAATATTTTACCTCTCCCACAATCTTGATTGCTTCACCTCGTAGGTTCAGGGGTCCTAAGCCCTCTAGATTTCTCCTTTTGGTAAAGGCAACTATGGCTGATTTGGAGGGGTTTATGTTTATTCCCTCCTTTCTCGTCCATCTGGTGACTGCGTTTAGGGCCTGTTGCGTTTTATCCCTAACAGTGTTGTTAAATTTTCCTTGGGCCATAATGACGAGATAGTCTTCGTATCCCAATATTTGATGCCCTTTCAGTTCCAGACATTTAGTAAGTAGTCCATGGCAAGTTTTCACAGCAGTGGGGACAGAACTCCCCCTTGCGGAAATCCTCGCTCAACCCAAGCTACAAGAGTTTCTTCAAGTATTGAAGTATATACTGATCTGCTCTTAAGCATGCAGTCTATCCACCTGCAGCTTGTTGCGTCGATCCCTCTGCGCCTCGATGCGTTTGAGATAGATATAAGGAACGTGTTGTCAAACGCTTCTTCCACATCTAGGAAGGCACACATTAGTATCGCGGTTGAGCATAGAAAGTTTTATTAGAAATTTAATTATGATATTGCCCTGTCTAAATTTGTTTTACTTGTATGCCATAAACTACTAAAAAATAAATATTATTATTATATTCTAGGGAGGATGTAAGTTATTCAAATGTAGTGTTTAATAGTAATAGTACTTTAACCTATACCTCCATCAAAAGACCCGTTTATCTACCAGAGAGAAACACTATTAACATTAATGATACCATTGTGGTACCCAACCTCGCTGTATTGGTAAGTTGCTTTTTGTTGGTTTTTGTAAGCTATTTTGTTAAAATAATATCTTGATTTAAAAAATTGTAAATATACTTTAAATTTCTTAACAAATATCAGTGTTGTATTTTAATAAATAGCCTATTTTGAGTACAGTTAAAAAATGCCTTAAGCTTAAATATTGAGGCGCGTTGAATACTCAAAGTAAATTAAGAGGGAGTTTACTAACACTTAACTTAAAGATTTTGAGTTTTTGATAGAAAACGATTTTTGCCAGCAGTATTTTTGACAGTCTAAACACTCTAGTGATAAATAAAGTGGAAAATTTTAGCCTCGTTAGATGGACTATAAATGGATGCATGAGAATGGACTTTTTTTTTCGAAGGAAGGAATTATATTGGCTAATTTTTTAGAGCAGAAGTCGTAAAGCAGCTATAGGCCCCGTGAAACACATTAGTGAACTAAAAAAAGTCTTTGATATGAATTGGGTTAGCTCTCTGGACTAGAACAAAAATGCTAAGATCTGTAAAAAATGTCATTTTCCTGACATGGAAACAGTATTATATTATTATAAAAAATTTACAGGGTAATTCCTAAGTTAAAGCTTTTCTTTTTAACTGTGCATACATACAACTCATTAAAATAAACAACTCTTTCAAATAACTTAAAAAAAAAAATAAAAAAAATAACACAGCTACCTAAACCTACTTGAAAATGTGTCTAGTGCGGGTTTGGGCAGAAAAAGAGTTTATTTCTTATTTACGTTTATTTTTTACCTTGTTAATCACGCATTACAAATTAGTCGCTTTGCTTTTACCAGCGAGGTGAGGGTTTATTTTAAATTATTGTTAAATCGCGAAAATGGCACAATACGGAAACGATGATTTCGTGAATATGTTGCTGATATTTTATAGAGTTTCGTCAATCTACGACCGCTGCTTTGAGATTGTACTTGTGTCGGTTTCCGTTGCGAGCTCATCCAACAACAAGTTCTGGGATGATTGCAAGTCAGGTCAGTTTAAGTAAAAAAAAAGTGTGGACAAAATTGCGGTAAAATTAGTTGTATCCCGTTTTTGTTCAACGTGTCCAAGCCCTACAGCCAAAAAACTTCCCCCCTCTAGTTCAGTTTTGTGTTCGCCCGAAATGAAAGTAAAAATTTCCAACAGGACCGTATTTGACATACTAAATGAATGTAAGTTTCTTATTTTTCAGTATTATAAAAAAATTATTTGAAAATGTTGTTTATCTTAATGAGTTCTATACACAGTTAAAAAAAAGCGTTAATTTAGGAATCACCCTGCATAAAGATATTTTTCTTAAAGTGAACCTGATTGCCTTTGTAAGACATTACACTGTACAAGATTTCTGATGCCCCAATTGAATATTAATTAAGGTTTTTTTTTCATTTGGCATATGTATAAAGCCACTGTACTTACTACAGCTGAATCTATAAACTCCAAACCTATTAGTTATTGGTATTTTATCTTTAACGTTAAAAAATTAGTGGTGATTGATTTACTACCGAAAGCAGCGAGGCCTCGTGGGCGTTGTACCTAATCTCCCATTTTCTTTACTGTCTTTTGTGATTCAACACTTAACATTTGCACAGAATGTGGTAGGCTATTTCTTTCGACTTATTACACATTCTGCAACTTGGATCTAGCCTATTTTGTGTAGGTGTCCTCTTAGGTTATCTTGTCCTGTTAGTAGCCCTACTGTTATACGAAGTCTTTTTTTACTTTGTCTAAGTAGTTCTTTCTTTTTTCTTTTGGATGTGCCCATTATAAAGCCTTGATTCTGGACCAGGATTCCTCGGGTTTCGTATTCAATTCCTAGTTTGCCCTTGTGCTGTGGTTTTGGTCACTCCAAGGGCAGGTTCTGGTCCAACGTATTATGTGGATGATCCCTGTCTTGTTAGCTCATCAGTTTTTTCGTTGGCTTCTATTCCCGCATATCTCGGTGTTCACAGGGGAGTTACCTATTGTGGTATCCTGAGTTATCATTATTTGCTGTTAGCTATGTATATGTGATAATCGACATTCATATTTGTTTCCTTTTTTAAGGAACTAAGCAAATATTGGTGTCTGTGATTTATATATTATTATTTACAATAATTTTAATTGTATTTATTTCTCTTTAAATTCCATTCTGTATGTTAAAGAAGAATTGAATATGCTTGATGAATCACAGATCTGTATGATGCTAATTTATGTTTACTGGGATCTGTGGAGCAGTTTAATATTTTAGTGTCGGTTCATGAAGATTTTCTGTATATGTCAAAGAAAAAATTGCTGATATTAAAATCAGAATCGGATGGTAAAGTTTCATTAAATAAAATACTCAAAACATACATTTTGTATTACAATTTTTTAGGTACTAGCAGCGTATTTACATGATTATCCCTTTTTTGTCAAGGCAGGTGCAAACATGTTATTAAATAGATATAAAAGTCAGCCCATTATCAATTCAACGATATATAATTATTTATTGAATACGACTGATCCTGTTTCCAATGCAGCTCAAATGTTAACCGGAAAACGCTTTTTACCTTCTACTAACATAGGATGTTTAACTCAGGTAACATATGATTGTTATTCAAATATCTACTAGAAATCTATTTCTGTATTATTATATAGAAACCAATTATTTTTATTTTATTATTTATACGATTTTGACCCTGTTTTGTAACTACATTAAATAATTTAAAACTTTAGATATTTGTTTTTTATGTGTTTTGTACAGTTGCGGTACATTACATTGTATTTTAGGCTTAGCTTGTTTAACCTATATTACCTAAGCTTTACCTGTCAATGTGACAAAAAATAAATGGCAACGGATTACATAGTATTTTAAGATTATTATAATATATATAAAAAACGGAATAATTTTTAAGGTAATTGTTTCATATCACTGTTTCGACTTTTTCAAGAGATTTTTAAAAATTTCTTTTACAGGATACTTATTTGGATACAATATAATAATAATCCGGTGGGGGAGCTTTAAATATATTTTTCAATAATTTTTTATTAACAAATATATACCTATACATACGGGGAATTTAATGTAAAAAAAGCAAACCATAGGTCTTTTCTAATACCCCTCCGCATTTTTAGTCTAAAATATAATTCGAAAAAAAAAGCTGCATATATAAATATATATATATATATATATATATATATATATATATATATATATATATATATATATATATATATATATATATATATATATATATATATATATATATATATATATATATATATATATATACATATATATATATATATATATATATATATATATATATATATATATATATATATATATATATATATATATATATATATATATATATATATATATATATATATATATATATATTATATATATATATAATATATATTTAAATATCTGAATTTTGAAAAGTCAAGTAAATGGTCTACTAGACACCATATTGTTAACCGTATTAAAAAACTAAATAATACAGCCATTCGTTAATAATTTAAATAATGTTAAGTTTGTTTAGCAAATTTTTGCTCGTTGATGTTTTCCAAAGAATTTAAATGATGATTTTTAAGGCGATTAACAATGGTTTCCACAATCCAAGCAGATCCGATCTAAATGAGCTTTTCCAGTCTAATACACGGAACAAAAACGATTTACTTTACGACTGCTAGTCGTTATTAATATCAACTGATAGATGTTTTCCAATAATAGATGTTTGGTGCGCAAAAAACATGGATTAAACGATTAGTTTAATGTTAAATAATCATTTCTTGGATTCAATATATCTTTGTTAAAGTTATCTTTAACATTAACAAAATGTTATTTAAAAATTTCGGTGTAACATAAAATAATTATTTTTTGTAACAAGAGCAAAATATAATCTAAATATTACTTAGAATCGGTAACATAATAGGTCTGTTTTTTATTTATAATTATTTTACACTTTCTCTATACGCCTAGTCCTAAAATATACTTTTTATAAGAGTACTTCCGTAAAAAAGTGCAAAATATTGTTTACTAATTGTGAATAACACACAGATCTTATATTATTAATAATCAAATACAAATCAGCAACATATATTATTTAAAATTAAATACTAAATGATGTTAGTTTAATACCGTTTATAAACTAACAATACATAATTTAAATGTTTAAATATGTTTGAATTAATCTTAAATTTAATACTATCAAGGCGCAGAAAATTAAGTCCCA
This sequence comes from Listronotus oregonensis, assembly GCA_019359885.1. Classification (NCBI taxonomy): domain Eukaryota; kingdom Metazoa; phylum Arthropoda; class Insecta; order Coleoptera; family Curculionidae; genus Listronotus; species Listronotus oregonensis. The sequence continues at coordinate 13,222 of JAHBCN010022231.1, forward strand.
AAAGAATATTGAAGTTAAGACTTGACCATATTTTTGAAATAGCTGAATCCAAATCCAGGGTCGCTTTACCCCATCAGTCAGGGTCAAAGATTTTCAGTCAAATCTGAAAATTTTAAAAGCAACCCAATTTGAAAAATGTATACCTATGTTTTTAAGGTCGCTGAATATAAATCCCTGGTCAGTTTGACCCATCGGGTTTTATAAATTTATTTTTAAGGCAAATCTGAAATTTAAATTTTTTTGATTTGACCACAATTTCAAATTCAGCAACCTCAAGAAATAAGTATTTACTCTTCAAATTT
>JAHBCN010022232.1:0-13428 GCA_019359885.1 Listronotus oregonensis
AAAAGCAAAGAAAACGCTAAACAAATTGATAAAAATATTTACTATAAACTTTTGGGCTTCAACTTAATTTAAAACAAATTTTGGGAAAGGGTAACGTAGTAGAATTGTTAAGTCAGTGGTACGTGATTTAAAGTGCCCAAATTAAAATAATACAGGTTCAGGCTTTTCCATTGTTTTGGTGCTTGGATGCCCTTTTCCCATTTTAACGACTATTTGGACTAAAAATTTTTCAATTTAATCATTAATTCCCTAATGAATGAATAAGTACAATTATATTTAAATCATAGAGGAAAAGATTTACTTGTTGACTTGGAAACAGCTAATATGTTATTAAATTTAAAGTTTGGTTTTTATCTTATTTTTTTTGACTTATTACTTGACTTTCTAAAGACCTTACATTTGGATTTAAACTTAAAGCATATTAAACGATTAAAAGGTAAATTGACATCGTGACATACATAAACCGTTTCGTTTTTCGAAGATATGCGGGTTAACACGGTTAGAATGAGGGGGAAAAAGTCTGCTATATCAACCAGTAGTTAAAAACGGTATGTCGCGAAAAAATCACATTACTACGTAATAACCCGGCTATCACGTGACAAACGTCTAAAGTTCCTACGTTGTATTTTTTTTGTGCCATGACCATAATGAAACTAACATTGCAGTTTCTTTTTGACCCCCCGATCAGTGAAGTGCTCGCGATAAAAAAAACTATAGTTTGTCCAACCCAACATTTTTGGGTTTGGCAGGCTTTTTTCAAAAACAAAAATTACTAGACTCAACGTCAAAATCAGCTGATTGGCGTAAATCGCCCAGTATTGGATTAAAGGCGTTTTAATCGTTTCAATTTTTGTATTACATTTTTCTTGTGTTTGGGTGTGTTATTTCGTGTTTTAAAGTAAGTGAGAAAGAAATTACTCTGCAGAGTTTTTTTTTTTTTTTTTGGTGTGACTAATTAATTTTTTATATTTCAAATTTTTTTTATTCTGGATAAGGATTTTTTATTTTTGTTGGTTTTAAGAAAAAAAAACCACTAGAATAGATTTTTTTTTAAGAGTATGAATCACAGTGATTACTGTATTTTCAGTTCGGAAAAGCTTCAAAACCCAATTCAGAGCTGGATCGGAGGTAAGAAAATAAACCTAATAGGTAAATTTTTTTTGAAAAATGATGCTATAAAGAATAATGATCTTGCATAAGGAAAATAACTCGTTTTAATAGTATCATAATCTAAAAAACCCTTAGATGTCCAAAATATTTCAGTTTTAAAAAATACATTTAGAATGTATTTTAGGATCCCATAGTGGCAGTTGCTGACAATATAAAAAAGCAAAATATGAAATTTATAAGTAACTTAAGCTTAATGGAAAAACCAAAGTAACGCATAAGGAGAAAATTTTCAAAAATTTTTTTATGGAAAATAAAGATTTAGGAGAAAATAAAAATCTTTGGGTTTCTTATGAAACCGGATCTTCTCGAACAGCTTTTTTCCGCAGGTCTTGGCAGAATGATGATGTATATTTCAAGTGAAAAGGTTAAACATTCTATACGTTTAAAGAAAAAAAGTACTTTCCTACACTTGAGGAAAAATTGAAGGGCTCATTTTTTTAAAATTTACAAGGTGGCTTCCCCAATCCTCTAATAAAATTTTGTTTTCCTTATAAATTATCACAGTTTTAAAAAAGCTTCCTCTTGCACACCGACAAGCTGTAGAAGACCTGTTTCTTTTTTAAGAATATTTTCACGGTTCTGCTCCGAAGCATTAGCTGTCGTAATTCCTTCTTTGCATATCCTAATTGAGACAAATTGAAAGTCTACTCAGATGCATCCCTTTATTGTCCACGTCACTTTTCTGCACCTTCATCTCAGAGTTTCGAGACTATGAAATCCAAATATATTTAAGTCCCTTATCACTAATTTACTTCCGACTTCACTCTAGACACTCGTAGTAGTGAACATTTAGACTTAAGGGGATCCTAGTAGGTAGAAAAATATAAATATATGACAGATTTAGATACTCGGGTTTGGGTCTCTTTCATACATGGGGCTATGATTAAACCTGAAAGGTTTAGACAACATTAAACTACAGAACATACTTGCTGCATTTTTATGAAACATTAAAGTATGTTTAATTAAATCACTATTAAAATACTTATTTTTTTTAGATACATGATTCTACATGCTGGTTCCGAAAAAGGATGTTGATGGTGCCAGAATTTTAAATCAAAAACAAAAACAGGAGATTACCATGGCGAGTTGAAAGTTGAAATTTGTGAGAAGTGAAGATCTACGACCTAATTTGAAAAGGCTTTTTATTAGTCATTTTAGATGATGCCAGGACCACAGTAGGTTGTTGAAAAACTGGCCAAATAGTGGCTGGAAGAAAGAAAATCTGGTAAATTTTTTGTGCTTGATTCTGTGGTTTCTTCTTTCAGCGCCTACCAAAGACTCCCAAATCTTATGTCGTCGATGCTGTTATTTAGGAGGCGGTCATCAAGTGCTGCGCTTGCCTCCATTTTATTGAGAATTCAATACTATTGAAATGGTATAAATATAAAAATAATAAGGCACTTTCGACTGCAAATTTATTCCCTTTTTTGGGAATATTATTAGTTTATTAATAAGGTAAATGGAATAAAAATCATTTACAAGTTATCTTCTTTTTGCTTTTGCTTTTCTTTATTAAACACCCTACTGCTTTTAATAAAAAACAAAAATTAAATGACTATATCATTTAAATACATTACATCAATGGCCACAGTGGTTCCAAAATGCTTGGACTCCCCATCCATTTAGAGTCCAGCTGCTAAAACCCAACCTCCCACTTTGTCTGCTCTTTTTATCTTAAAAATGTCTAGACTAGTATCTGCTGCATGCAGATTGTACATTTTTTTCGTCATTGCATATGTTTGCTTTTCTCATAAAAACCCCTGATGGACACTGCCATTTAAAGCCTTAAACACGACCTTCCAACGTTTTTGATAAATTTATTTTATAAAATATAAGCATCTTATTGGTTAATGATATCTAATAAATAAATGATTATTACTGTTTTGTTTTATTTATTTTATTATTTAATATAGGAAGCCCTATAAAAGTTATATTAGATGAAATAAATCGATTTATCTTTAGGCATCTTTAAAAATAGTAAAATTGCATAAAAAAGAGATATTAAAATTCCCTTATAGTGAGATATTTTATCGGATATTTCAATTCAACTGTAAAGGGCTAAAATATAACAAAACATAACAGGTATGTTTGTTTTTCGGGAAAAGGTACATTATTTTACTTTTTTTACGTACCCAAGCGCTCTAATTAAAGGTGTATTTTAGGACTAAGTGTTTTAAAAAAGTGTAAAATAGTGTAAACTATTTCTAAATAACAAACACTTAATAAATAATTTAACTGCGCTATAAAAGGCAAAAATGATATTTTTAAATAAAATATTATGGCCAAACATAAAAGTTTTTACAATTCATTATATGAACAGAAAAAATTTATAAATTTAGTTACTGTAATCTAACAACAAATTGTTTAAGATATTAAAATTTTGAAACTCCCCTTCCTCAGTACGGACCTGACTAAAATTCTGATATCAGCCAACTTAAATCTGAAAAACAAAATTTCCCAATATGTAGGGATATTCGCATTGCCAACCTAAAAATGTTAACTTGGACAAACTATACATAGTTTTTTCCGGGAAGGGGCAAAGGCGCTGTATCAACAGCTTTTGCCATCGGGGATCAAAGAGAAACTCAAGCCAAACGATGGAGTCCTTCTTCTGGGGCTAAGCGCTGTGAACGAAGATTCCTATACCTATTCCTTTCTGAGGGCCTCACGCACGAGGATTTTCCTAATCGGAAGATGGGCCGCTCAGCGGGGGGCAGTACTGACGAAAAAGGTTATGCGTGATACCAGAAGCAGTCCCTGGTCGGATATGCCTTGTTTGTGCCCTGCATCGATAATTTCTTTTGTTAAGAATTTAAGTTTTGGAAAAGTTCGGATTTTCTGGGGGTTTAGAGCCCAACCACAAAGCTCGGGAAGGCTCACGTGGAAACCGTGTGTCTGGAACGGGAGAGCTGGCTGAACGCCCGGGAGGCCAAGAAAAGTGAAAGAAAGCAAAGCAAACTAGCATTGAAAAGTTTTAGGTTTAAAAACAAAAAATTTTAAGCATATTTATGAAAACAGATTCTAATTAATAAAAAAAAATTAAAGCACTAAAAGGTTTTAGGGAGCAAAAAAGGTTTAATATTTATAACTAGGGCCCGGATTTCGGAACGAGCTTGTTCCCTCACCATTTTTTATGTTGGTAAATTCATAGGCGTGCGTATTAAGGAGATATTAAATAAAAAATAAATTTAAAAAATGGAAATAAAAACATAACAGGAGTATTTTACAATTTATTTGCATTATATAATATAACTAATGTCTTTTCAAAGTTGGTTTCGGTAAAATTGGTTCTTTTATAATTTAAAATATGTCTAAGTCTAAAAACGCTCCTTTCGACATCACAGCTTGTAACTGGAGCAAAACGAAAATGATTGTACAAGTCATTTTTTTATTTTTATGCCTCAAAAATATTTTTTATTTCTAAAAAAAACCTGGATTTCTTTCTAAGATTTTTGGTATATACAATTTAATTTTTCACCAATTTCATTAGGAACACATTTAAGCTTTTTCCATATGCTTTTTAAATACATTAAATGAAGTCACTAGGGGGGTATTTTGTTTTCTAACTGTTCAATCACATCCGAAAAGGGTATCCAAAATTTTCAAAAATAAATTTAAAAAACCAATTCAATTTGGTGATTAATGACTTCTTTACTTTTTCCCTTAAAGAATCATCTTGGGAAACGTCGGAATATTTTTTACCCATTTAATTTATATGGTAATATGTTAACTGCTGATAGCCATATTCCCCCACCTTGAAAGCAGATTGTGACGGAATGCGAATTAATACAATAACTTTAAAGTCGTAATACGCACAGGTGACTTAAGGAAAACTTTTTTTACTTCCAACTAAAGTGCAAAAAAACTGGATAAAAAGTTACGTATCATTTCCATATTCTATGTAGGGAAAAGAGCTAAACATGTCAAATGAAGCAATTTGGGAAAATGTTCTTTTAACTGACGTCCTGCTTTTTTTGCATATATGCAACACTATCCGAAAGAAACAAAACAACACTTTCCAATACTTTGTGGCTGACAATAGTGAAGTAATACTTTCTAATTTCAGACTCTGTTATTGTCTCACTAATTGGTTTTGAAAGAAATTAACTGTTAATTAAAATGAATTTTCCGGTTCGTGATTTTAAAAGGTCCAACTATAATGTTAAACGTATCTTCCCTTGATATCAGTGGTTTCATCAACACTAAACCATAACTTCTTTCCTTCCAGATTTTTTGGGCGTATTTTGTCCATAGTTTTAAATAGACCTTATCAACTAGGTTTTTACCGAGTTGATTCGTCCGGTACTTTTTGGGGCAGTGTTTTTAAAAATGTCCTTATAGTCCAATGATTTATTTTAAAAGAGGAATATCAGCTGCAATAAAGGCTTCACACAAATCCATGCAGAATTCTGCCTTTGATACATTTCGCTCTGTTAATTTCGGTTTTAAAACTTTTTTCATCTTTTCTAAATGTTGTGGACCTTTAACATGTCGTTCAATCTGATGTGGTTTTGCAGATAAATTTAGAATTACAAATTCTGCAAAACAATTTTTACTTTAAATAAAAATAGAATATTTTAGCAAAAATATGATATAATTTAACGGAAAATAAAATCACCTAACACGGTAACTTTTTCAAGACTAACTAAATTTAAAAGTTTTAACCTGGGTACACAAATTATGGTTTATCAGTTCTTGATATTATGCTATGGTAAAATAGTAAAATTTATAAGGGGTGTGGTCTAATATATGGTAATAAACTAAAATTTCAAGCTACTGCAATTAAATATTTAAAGTGTTATATAACGTTTAAATTTAACAATGAGGAATTATTTTGGTTAATCGACAATTTAATATATTATATTTTTAAGTTTGTTTATTTCAGAGACTCCAGTAAATTCAATTTACAGCCTTTGTTTTCAATAAATATTCGAAAATTTTGATCAAAATTAGGATTTTGTTTTATTAAATAATTAGCATAGTAAGAATAGGTTTTCTTTTAGTATAACTTGTGTGATGTTCACCTGACTGACCTATAAGGGTTTTAAACAGTCTTTAATTAATTGGTAAACCCCAGATGTGTGAAATTCATACAAAACAACAAATTTTAATAAGAAACAATACAAATCGGTAGTTTACCAATTAATTTGTAAAGACAGTCCAAAACTTATATGGGTTTATTTAGATAAAATTTTTTCCAAAACAAAAAACATCACCAGTTATATTAAAAAAAAAAACCGATTTTCGCAATTATTCAATGGAAAAATCGTAATATTGATCAAAATTTAAAATTTGAAAACAAGCCATAAATAAATTTCTGGCCCTTAAAATAAAAATTGTAAAAAACCAACCATAAATTTTTAAATTGTCAATTGGAACTAAATAATTCCCATTGTTAAATTTAAATAAATTATAACCTTTGTTTAATTAAAATTTTTGTTTAAAATCTTATTTTTTATATAAATTGGAATACCCAATTTTATTATCCCCACCTTAAAAATAAACTCAACCTATTAACTTTGAAAAAGGGTTTAAAATTTTTAAATTAATTGTTTTAAAAAAAATATTTTAGTCGCTACATGTTTAGTCGTAAACAAAATAAATATATTTTTCATAGTTTCAAATATAGTAGAAATCAGTACAAAGTATATTTTATTTCAATTAATATAGTTACCTACCCTATGTAACGGAACTGATTTTTACGAGTTCACAACAAACAGGCTAGAAGAGTTTTCGTACTGCACTAGGAAATTTGCATTTAAAAACAAAACTATTTTTGGGTTGTTAATTGCATAAATATGAACCCTAATAAGGTTTAAATCAAATATTTGTTAATTTATATTGGGAAAAAAGTCTATTTTAAATTAAATTTATTTTATTTAATTTATATAAAAGCATTACAAAATATTATAGTTTAATCTTTGGTGGTGCAAAAACTCTACTAAATTTTTTGCTATTGCCAGGTCTTTTGTATTATTCAAGAAATCGCACCGAATAAAAATAACAAAATAAAAACCAAAACTACTAAAAAAAAGTTAAAGTATTTATTGCATTTTTATTTGGTTTTAGTAATCTCTATCATTTTTTAAACTCGAAATTGTAATGGTTTTTTTATCGATTCCGGTCCCTATTTATAACCTAAATTTTTTTAAAAGCTGTATTGTTGGGCATAACAACAAAACGATTTTTACCAAAATAGGGAGCTACGACCATTTAAACAAATAGGAATACGGTATCAAAACCACAAGGTGACGTCATTTTTATTACTATGTTTTTCAATTTTACCTTTGGTCAGAGTTTAGAGTAACAAAAAAATTACATCTTTATAATTCAACGCATTATGGTATAATAATTAAATTTATTGTTTTAAAATAATTGGGTTTGTGCATGACGTCAACGAGAGAGTTGTTTATTAAATTTAAATGCGATCTGCAAGGAGAGAATTTGTTAAGAAAATACTTGTGAATTAGCAAAAAAAGTTTTTAAGGAAATATTTTTAATAATTTAAAATACCATTACGTTTATAAACTTACGCACATAACAAATTTAAAAATTTAAAAACTCTCCTTTACCATTGTATGGGTGTTTTTTTAAAAAATGATATGCATGTTAGGAATCCTCAACCTCGATTTTTACCCCGATCCGTATGGTTTTTGTATTGTTTTACTATAATTTGGAGTTATCTTTTTGTTTCTCCAATGTATATTTTATCAGATAAAGGGAATATGGAAATACATTCTTTATTCGAGAAATTGTTGTCTGGTCCCGTGTTAGTAAAATATTCTTAGAGTGCTTTTTTGATTTAAATCTTTTTTAAATGCTATACTCGTTCCTGATTGGGGGAACAAAAAGTTACTCGAAATTAGACTGGCTTTTTTGTTAAAAAATTAAAAAAAACGGAACGGGTAAAATGGGCTACCGAACATGCATGGTAAACAACACCACAACAATGGTTTGAAGCAAAAATTATTCATGAAACACACTGGAAGAAAAGAAAATTTAAAGAAACTGCGATAATTCTAAACAACCAGAATGTATTTAGCAGTTGTTGTTGAACTCAACGATCAAGCTTCGGTAAACAACTAATAGTGTATTATGGTTGCTTTAAGAGTAGTATACAACCGAAACGCAAGTATTAATTAGAAAATAAAGACAATGGAAGAAGAGCAAATAATAAAACACATTTTTAAAATTATTATAACTTTATAAAATTCAATAAACAGAACACTACAAAATGTTTAAGTGAATTTAGAATACTTTAATGCCAAGACATCATGGGAGAGGAGTTGCAAATATAACAAAAAAATTCTATAATTTAAAATAAATTTAAGTTATAAATAAAAACTAAAATCAATCCCTTGGGAAATGTCGAAAGTAATGTGTAAAAAACATTTATCGTACTTACAACAAAAAAAGAGATGGATTAAATACGTTTTCTATTGCTACCTTATCTGAAGTGATAAATTTTAATAAAATCGCTTAAAAAATATTTTAGAAAAATATAAAAAGAATTTGGTGTAGAATAAAAACTTTCTTCACAGTCAATATTGCTAAGAAATAATGTCTATCTTTTTGTACATAAAAACCTAACAAACATCATTTATTATTTTAATTTTATTTACAATATCACAATTTAATCGGTAAATTAATGATTTGTTAGCTTTAATATTCTTAAATTTTAAATTAAGCAACCTAACATATTACATTGCATAACAAATATTAACGTGAAACTAAAATTTTTTAAAACCTAGATCGTTTTTTTAAATTTTTCATTATATCGTAGTTCATTGCCAATCTAACAATAAAATAAAAATTTTTTTTTAATTTTATTTACAACATAAGCTACATACCGACATTTTCTTTAAAAAATTAAAAAACATTCAATACGCTTTTTTTTTTTTTTAAATTTTCATCTAAACATATTTACATTCATAGAAATGTACGTTTGCAAATATTTAAATAATTTTTTAACCCTTTTAAAAAAAAGTTTTTTCATGAGCTGTTATAACAAAAATTACCAAGTTCTTAAATACCTCGCAGAGTTCCTTATCGTCTTTTTTTTTGGCGCGGCCAAGAGTTACATGACCGGTCCGCGTATTGGCATTGTCTTCTATTGCACGACGAACCCTTTAAAAAAAATGTATGTCAAATCACGGAAGAAAAAGGGGGGTTTTTCAATTGTGGCACAAAAATTTAAAAAAAAGCAAAATGATCAGGTTTTTTTTGTATTAAAAGGTGTTTATCGAGGCATAATCGGGCTTCGGGATCTTTTTTGCTCTCTCTTAAAAAGTTTAAGTAGCTTTGCGCTTTTGTGGGTAATTAAAAAAAAACAAATTTAACGATTTTCAAAAAGCGGAATTCCCTTTGGGGTTTAACAACAGGGGGTTTAAATAGGAAAGGGGTTCAAGCGGTAGATTTTGTGAAATCTCCTGTGTGGCTGCGTTATTGGCGTCATCATGTCGATATTTTTTTTTGGGGATTTTTGGGGTTTTGGGGGAACACCATCTAAATTTTTCCCCGTGGGTTTCCCGATTAGTAAAAATTTTCCCCGCAAAAAAATCAGAAATTTTTTTTTTAAATTAAAAAGGATTTTACATATAATAAAATTTTTTAATAAAAATTTTAAAAATGGCTAGGGTTTTTTGAAAAAAAAAAAAATTTTTTTGGGAAATTTTGATTTGAAAATAAAACTTATTAATTCACGAAGAAAAAAAATGGATGATTTGCTCTTGAAAGGGGTAGTTCTTCCCGGGGGCACCCAAAGAAATCAACTTTTTTTTTAAATTCCAAAATATTCTTTTTTTTTTAAAGTTTCCCCCTTTAGGCGAATAAAAAATCTGGTATATATTAAGGGGTGTCCCATGTCTCACTTTTTTTTTAAAAGAAAAAAAAAAAAAAAAATCCTAGAGCCGCCACTGAGTTAAAATTTTTTTAGTTAGTTCTTTTTTACTACTAACCAAAACCAGCAGAACTTGGACTAAGAACTAGTTCGGGGTTGAAACTTAGAACTAAGAAAAGGAAAGGACTTATCGGTCAACATAAATAAAAAAAAACTAAATTCAAAACCTTACCATCTTTTCCCAAAAGTTTTTTAAAAATTTTTGTAAAAAATAAATTAAGAAAACAGAACATTTCAATTTGATTTCACAATGGGGGGAAAATTTTCGCAACCAAAGGCTACTGTATTCAAACGCTTCAATATTCAGTACGTTATTTCCCAACGGGGAGAGAGTGTCAACCCTTTTTTTGGGGAAAAACGTTGCCTTCCCCCGATTTGAAATTTTTTTTAAAGGTTTTTGTCGGGGCCTAGGGGGGAAAGCCAATACACGCCCGGGGCCCAATTTTTTAAATTTCAAGCACGTGACGTAAAAAAACCGAACCAGGCAAGCGATTGAAGGGTTATAAACGAATGGATTAATAATTTGATTATCACAAATATACAGGGTGTCTGGGAAAAACCTTTACAAAAAACCACCATATTTTTTAGGCCAAAAACCCATTTAAAATTTAAATTACCTTTTTTACAAAGTTTAAGTTTGGGCGCTAGGGGGCTTGGAAATTTTAAAATTTTTTCTGGTTAATTCAAAAAAAACTCATACTATTCTTTTCCCAAATTTGGGGCGTTGGCATGGTTTTAAAAAAACCCATTTCACAATTATGATTAATATCAGTCCATGGGCGTAGAACCTGTTTTTTTTTTAAAAGCTTTCTTCAGATTTTTTTCGCCAATGAAACAAGTAGTTTTTGGGTAAAATTCAGATTAAAAATTTTTTAAAAAAGGCACTTTATTAAAACTGATTCCTCTAATGGTTTTCGGGGAAAATTTGCAAAAAATTTCCTTTTTTTTTTCCCCAAAATCAAAAAACAGCATGTTTCTTTTAAAAGGGCTTTTTAAAAAGCTCATTACAAAATTCCTTAGAATAAAAAAAAGCCCAGTTTTTCAAACTTATCATAGTATTTTAAATTAACTTAGTTTGGGCACTAGATGGGGGTGAAAAAACCTTTAAAGATTGTCCGCCGTCTAGTGCCCAAACTAAGCAAGCTAAAACAAATTTGCTTAACTGGGCTAATTTTTTAAGGGTACGTGAAAATTTTTTAAAAACCTATTAGAAAAAATTTTTTAACTTCATTTTTTGGGAAAAACCACAATTTTTAAAAAACAAATTTTTTAAAACCAAAAAAAAATTTTTTTAAAAAGGGTTGGTTAATCTGAATTTGGACATAAACATTTTTTTTTTCCCTTGATGGAGTAGAAATTTAAAACAAGCCAAAAAAAACCCGGTTCTAAGCCCATGGATATCAATCATGGGTTGTTTGCCCCATAAAGCCACAAACCACCAAATTTCTCCCCAAAAAGTATGAACAGTTTTTTAATTAATCCAGAAAAAAAATTTTTAAAAAAATTTCCCGTCGCGTAGCCCCAAATAACTTTGATTTAAGGTACGTTTCCTTAAATCGGCTAATTTTGGTCTGAAAAAATATGGGGGGTTTTTTTTAAAAACCACGGGGCACCCTGTTTTTTTTAAATTTAAAATTTTTTTTTTTTGACAGTTTTCAAAGTAATAGTATATTAAACAACAAGGTTTGAAAACGACTCTTTGACACGGGGGAGACAAATTGATGGACCGAGACGAAGTCGAGGTCCCCAAGTCTCGCGAGTGTAAAAAAGGGTTTTTAACGAGTTTTTTACGATACTTTTATACGACTGCAAATAAAAAAAAAATTTTTGTGTAAATTTTTATTTTAAAAACAAACGCAAAACAAAAATAATGAAAACAAGAAACTACAGACTATTTTTAACAAACAGGAAACTTCATAACTTTTTTTAAAATATTAATTGTAATGTTTACTTTTGCAGGAATCGTCGCATTGTTGATCGATTTTTTCGATGGAGACAACATTTTCTGGCACCTTGCTTATACAGTTCTCTGTCGTCGGCATATTGCATTTTTGGGGCACTTCATTACTCAATTGTTTGGCCCCGCAACAGACGAAAAAACCAGAGATCCTCTCTGAAACATCCTTTTTTTTACTAAGGGAGTCATCATTCTTTCGGGGACTGAGCTGGATTTCCTACCATGGCGCTTCAGAGCCAGGAACGGTCCAAAAATTCACCAATATTGTGGCTGACGACCCCCTAAAGAAAGTTAAATTTTGGGGTTTCCAACATAAAAAAATTTTGGGGATGTCTTTTGCCATACCGCCTTTTTTTAATTCCAATGTTTTGGGAGTGCATTTTCCATTTTTTAATTAAGAAAAAAAAAATCTGTTTGCAGGAGTGGAGGTCGAAGGGCAGAATACTTTTTTTGGATGGTGTAAAGACTTCCTGACACTTTTAAAGATCTCGGCATCTTCGTTTTGGTATTTTTCTAGTTTAATTAACATTGGCTGCCAAAATCCGTCATATTTTCTTTTTTTAAGGAACACAATTCCTTTCTTCGGCATCCCCAGAAGTCCGACTTTAACCCCCGCCTGAAACAAGAAAAAAAACCCAAAGTCAGTTTTATTCATTTTAAAAAGTACTTTATGAAACTAGCACAAAAAAAAAAATTGGGTAACCCTGCCTCCAAACCCCCTTTAATTTTTAAAAAAAGACACCATAAAATAAATAAAATAACTTTTATGCCTACCTCGGGGTTTGCAAATATTTCGTTCCGGGGAAAGGGGGTTTTTTAGGAAGCGGCAAAAATCATTCTCGCTAAGAATTTTGGGGTTCTTTTTTGGACATAGTTTTCTGATTTTTTTTTTTATTAGGGCCTGCAACTTCTGGGGTTTTTTCCCCAAATCCGTATTTTTGGGGTTTGGGCCCGGGGTTGGGTTTTTTCATGGAAAAGGTGCCCATAATGTTGAAGACTTGTATTTGTTTTTCAAAGTAACCCCAACCAAATTTTTTTGGGAAAATTTTTTTTTTTTGTTATTTTTCGGAACCCGGTTTTCATCCTTTTCCTTTTTGGGGGACGGGTTAAACTCGCCCCTTTTTGAATTTTTGAATCGGGGATTTTTTCCAAATCAAAATTTTTTGGGGTCTAAATTGGTTCCCCTCAACAAAACAAAGAAAAAAATGGGGGTTTTGGGGGAAAAAAACCCTTTGAGTTTTTTATTTTTTTCATAACAATAAAAAAACCTAATAAATCATATTAAAGAAAGAACCGTGTGCAAAAAAAAAAAATTTTTTCCTTTCCCCCAAAAATTGTTTTGAAAATACTTTTCAAAAAATTTTTAGGGGGGAAAATTTTTAAAGCAGTCGTATAAAAAATG
>JAHBCN010022233.1:0-13423 GCA_019359885.1 Listronotus oregonensis
AGGCATTAAAATGTAAAAATAAAGTTACAAAACAAATTTTTAGAATTTATTTTAAAAGGGCGTATTTTAATAAAAAAAATGAACATTTAAAAAATTGAAATTTTGTGATATTCAGCTTTTTTAAAAATTTAAAAAATTTTTATATTTTCCCCTTAAAATTACTTGTATTTTTTTACTTAATTACAACTTTGCAACAAAGTTACAAAACAAATTGTTTAGAATTTAGTTTAAGGCGTATTTTAAAGAAAAAAATGAACATTTAAAAAATTGAAATTTTTGTGATATTCAGCATTATTAAATTAAAATTTTTATATTTTGCCCTTAAAAATTACTGGTATTTTTTTACTTAATTACAATTTTGCCGTTTGGGACGTTTTTTTACCCGGGTTTTTTTTAGGTCACTGATTGCAAACCCAATTTTTTTTGGAACGTCTTTTTTAAAAAAATATTTATTATCAAGCTTAAAAATTACACTATGAAAATAATTTTTTAATTAACTACACCTTGGCCGATTTTAATGATTCTTTGTTTGGGGGGGAAAATTTTTTTTGGATGGCTGATCCGAATCTTTTTATTTTTTTCGGAAAGGTATCTTTTTTGGTTTGGGGGCTTTTTTGCCATAAAATTAATAAAAAGCGTTTTGTTCTCGAGATGTTCATCATCAAACTTGAACAGAAAACTAACCGGGGTTTTACTGTTTTTTTTTTTTCTTTAAACAAAATTCCCAAATTTTTTTGAAAAAATTACTAATTGTTTAAAAGAAGGTGAAGTGAAAGTAAGGTTATTTTTTTTTTTTAAAATTTTTGATAATAAATATTTTCAAAAAAAAAATGTTGTCAAAAAAGATTGATTTCAGATTTGTGATTGATGACCTATAAGAAAACCCCGAATATGAAAAATCATCAAAAACGGCGAAATTAAATAATTAATGATAAATATCTAAAAAACGAAACCTTCCCAAAAAAAAAAAAAGACTTCAGATTCGCAAAAGCGACCCAAGGAAAAATCCTGGATGCAAAAATGATTAAAATTTTAAAAAGTGTAATTAAGAAAAAAATTTTCAAATCTTTTTTTATGCAAAATTTTTTAAAAAAAATTTAAAAAAAGAACACCCAGGAACATTTTCAAATTTGTCATCGTAACATCAATAAAGTAACAAGTTAAAAAGTTTCTCTAGGTTATTCAGCAACATAGCTTATTTTCAAAAAACTTTTTCAAAATACCTTAATAAAAAAAGGGGTTTTTTTTTTTTTTTAAGAAAATATATTTAGTTTTTTTTAATACAAAATCTTTTTTTACCAATTTTATTTGCAAAAAAAAATATACAAAAAATCTGTTGTAATAAAAATTTAAAAATTTATCTAAGAATAGACACTTTTTCATGTGTTATAATGATATGAACCTTAAAAATGTATTTATGTAATAAAAAAAAATAAGCTAAGAATTTAAGAAATATAAAAATGTAAATAATAACAAGAACTAATCATAAAATTCCTAAAGCTACCTTTAAAGGTTTAACTGTATACGAATAATAATGTCAACAATAATATGAAATTAATATATTTGATATTACCTAAGCATCAACCTAAGATAATCCTTTAATTGGCCTCATAGCGTGTTTTCCCTGAAATTAATTAATAACAGAGGTATGTAGTAATTGGAGCAATTTATCTAAAATTAACCCAGAAAAACCATGCCAGTAATAATATCGTATCAATAAAGAATTCGATTAATATATATATATATATATATATATATATATATATATATATATATATATATATATATATATATATATATATATATATATATATATATATATATATATATATATATATATATATAAAACTAAATATATTTTCTTAAAAAAAAAAAAACCCCCCTTTTTGTTTTTAAAGGGTTTTTTTTAAAAAATTTTTTTGAAAATAAGCTATGTATGCTGAATAACCTAAAAAAACATTTTGACACTTGTTACTTTATTGATGTTACGATGACAAATTTAAAAAATGTTCCGGGTGTTCTATTTTTTAATTTTATTTAAAATTATGCATAGAAAATGATTTGATAATTTTTTACTTAATTACACGTTTGCTAGTTTTAATCATTTTTGCATCCGGGTTTTTTTCCTTTTGGGGCGCTTATTGCGAATCTGAATCTTTTTTTTTTTTTTTTGGGAAGGTTTCGTTTTTGAGATATTTATCATTAATTATTTACACTTTCGCCTTTTTTTATGATTTTCATATTCGGAGCTTACTTATGGGGCATCAATCAAAAAAACTGAAATCAATCTTTTTCGAAAATTTTTTTTTTCGATATATTTATTATAAAAATTTAAAAAAACAAACAAACCCCTTTCTTTCACTTCATTTTTTTTTAGCCCCAATTAAATTTGTGCAAAAATTGGCAATTTTGTTTAAAGAAAAAAAAATACAGTAAAACTGCGGTTATTTTCTGTTCAATTTGTGATGAACATCTCGAAAAAAAACCTTTTATTAATTTTATGGAAAAAAACCCCCCAACCCAAAAAAAAATCCTTTCCAAAAAAAAAGGGACATTAGATTCGTGATCAGCCACCCAAAAAAAATTTCCCCAAAAAAAAAGAATCTTTAAAAAACGGCCAAGGGGAGTTAAAAAAAAATTATTTTCATGTGTAATTTTTAAGCTTGATAATAAATATTTTGAAAAAAGACAAAAAAAAAAAAAAATTGGGTTTTTCAATCAGTGGGCCAAAAAAAAACCCGGGGTAAAAAAATCGTCACAACCCAAAATTTTTTAAATTTAAAAAAAAAAAACCGTAATTTTTAAGGGCAAAATATAAAAATTTTAATTTAATAATGCTGAATATCACAAAAATTTAAATTTTTTTTAAAAGTTCTTTTTTTTTTTAAAATACCCCTTTAAATAAATTCTAAACAATTTGTTTTGTAACTTTGTTGAAAAAATTTAAAATTTAAAAAAAAAATAAAAAATTTTTTTAAGGGGGAAAATATAAAAAATTTTTTAAATTTTAAAAATGCTGAATATCAAAAAAATTTCAATTTTTTAAATGTTCTTTTTTTTTTTTAAAAAAACGCCTTAAATAAATTCAAACAATTTGTTTTGAACTTTATTTTTCATTTTAATGCCAAAAATTTTTTTTTATTCAACGTGCACCACTGACTAAAAAAAAAATTTTTTTTTTCAATGTCTCATTAATAAAATATAAAAATATTTTATATATTTTTCCCCCGGGGCTACTTTTTTTAATAAACGCACTTTAAAAAGGGCGCCGAAATTTTTCCCCAGGGAAAAAAGGTTTCGGCCAATTGTTTTCAAATTTTTCAAAATAATAGTTAAAACCCCGCTGTTTCCACCAGCACAAAAAACCCAAAAAACCCTAACCCATCCAAAATCACCCTTAAAGTCCCCAAAAAGTGCCCTTTTTAAAAATTTTTTTTGGGGGGGAGAGGGGGGGTTTTTTGGGTTTTTTTTTAAAAAAAACTTTTTTGGGGCCAAAAATTTTTTTGGTTTTTTTTTAAATGGTTTACCCCAAAATAAATTTCTCCTAGGTAACTTTTTTTTTAAAAAACAGGTCAATGTCAAAACAAAAAAAAAAATTATTCCATCTAAAAAAGTGGGGTAGGCCGTTTTTGGGCCCTCTAGTAGCAACATCAAAAGTATGAAAAAATTTAAATTTTTTCCCGAAAAAAAGGGCCCCCCCTTTTTTGCTGCTATATCTTTTAGTAAAGAAATTATTACAAAAAAACGAAAAAAATTTTAAAAAGTTTGACCCCCCGTATAATCAAAAACGCCCTTTTTGAGATCATGCATATTTTCATTTTTTAGGACGGTTTATGCCCCCAAAAATTTCATGACATTTTTTTAAAACCCTGTAAAAAAAATCTTAAAAATACAACAATAGTCAACACAGGACGTATTTTATAAAATAAAGGTGATGATAAATGCTCTCGAGCGTCGAAAAAAAAAAAAATAAAATTTAAATACAAATTAGGTTTTTTTTTTTTTTTATGTGGTAATTTTTTTTTTATGAGTCCCAAATTTTTTTAAAAAAAAATTTTTTCCCCGGGGGGGCTCTAATCACGAATATAAAGTTAAATTTTGAGGAATTTTTTTGTTTTAACTGGGGCCCCCGGGTTTGGGGAAAGACTTGTTCCCTATACATTTTTTATGTCTGGTAAATTCATTGGCGTGCGTTTTAAAGGGGGATATTAAATAAATAATTTTAAAAAAATGTAAAAAATATATATATATATATATATATATATATATATATATATATATATATATATATATATATATATATATATATATATATATATAAAGGGGGTTTTTTAATAACATGCAAAATTTTTTTGGGGGGGTTTTTGGGGCCCTTTTTTAAAAAAAAAAAATTCATATGAATGTATGTCCTAAACGTTTTTATTTTTTTGAGATACAGGGTTTTAAAAAAGTTAAGAAAAAAAAATTTTTTTATTGCCATTTTTATACCACTTTAAATATTTTATGAAAATTGGGTAAGGCGTTTTTGCATTAAAGAGCATTTTTTGACCTACAAAACATTTTTTTATTTCCAACATTTAAAAAATTATCTTATTAAATAAATTATTGTTCAAAGTTACATAAATCGTTTTTTCTCGTAATTGGTCCAATGAGATGCAAATAAGTCAATTTTTTTTTTTGGTAAAACGGTGATCAAAAAAAAAAAGTAATTTAAAACCCCCTTTGGGGTTTTTAAATTTTGGGGGACACCAAAAATTTTTTTTTTTTTTTTGGGAAAACTTTTTGGGGTTACTTTTTTTCCCAAAAATTAAAAAAAGCGGTTTCCTCGGGGATGTTAAATAAAAAAATTTTTTTTAAAAAATTTTAATATAAATAAAATTTTATAAAAATATTTAAATTATAAAAAAATAAAAAAAATTTTTTTTTAAATTTTAAATTTTAAAAAATATTTATATTTTTATATATTTATTTAAAATATTTAAAAATAATTATTTTTATTAATTAAATTAATTTATATTTATATATATATATATATATATATATATATATATATATATATATATATATATATATATATATATATATATATATATATAAAAATAATATTTATATATTTTAAAAAATTTTTTTATATTTAAAATAATTTTTTAATTAATAATTATTTTAATATTTTTTATTATAAATTAATTATTTTTTTTTTTAAATATTTTTTTAAATTTTTATAAAATTAATAAAAATTTTTTAAATTTATATAAATATATATATTTTTTTTAATTTATAATTTTATTTTATATATATATATATATATATATATATATATATATATATATATATATATATATATATATATATATATATATATATATATATATATATATATATATATATATATATATATATATATATATATATATATATATATATATATATATATATATATATATATATATATATATATATATATATATATATATATATATACAGTGTGCCCAAAATTAAGTTCGCACCATATGGGAAACTTTTTTTTATTAATTTTACGAAAAAAAGGGTTTAAAAAAAAGTTCTGCATGGTCCAAAACCTAAAATGCAACCACCAGATATTAATTTGTTTTAGTCGTATACGGGGTATATCAGAAAATATTAATTTTGCTGAAGAATAAAGTACCTTTAATTTTGACAATATCGAAAATTATTATTAAGAAAAGCTGATAAGAACTAAAAACTACTTTCAAATATGCAATTACATCCAATTATATGGAAAAAATCTTTTTTTCTTTTTTAACTACAATAACAATGTAAATGTAACTGTAGTTACGTGAAATCCAGGATGCACTGATAAACAAATGATTTCTTGATAGCAAGAATTGTTTGACAGTGAATGTCAAATAAAATTTGTTAACATGCCGGTGATATTTTTTGGCCAGCTAGGTCGCCAGATTTAACACAATTAGATTTTTTCTTATGGGGTTACTTAAAAGAAAAGGTATATCAACACAGGCCATTCACAAACCCGTAGGACTTTTGGGAAAAGGGAAATTATTACGGAAACAATTCGGGGTATAACTCCGAATATAATTAGAAATGTATTGGGGGGAAATTTTTCTTCTAAAGGAAACCTGTATTGTAAGAGAAGGCGGATACGTTAAAGCAATAAGTAATTATAAACTATTCCCGTTTGTTACGCAATTTACATTATTAGTACTGTATTCTGTGTGTTGATAATTATTGAAAAATAAAAAATTTTTGTTATTTATCAATTATTTTAATGCATCATCAAAATAATGAAATTTAGAGGTTAAAAGACGAAAAGGTTATCAAATGTTTAACGAATAAAGAGATAACTGATTAAGGTTTTCGTTTTTAAAAAAAAAATACTTTACTGTTGGGCAAAATTAATATTTTCTCACAAACCTCGTATACGACTGAAATAAATTGATATCTGATGGTTGTGTTCCAGATTTTAGAGCATGCAGAACTTTTTATAAAGAGTAACTTTTTTTCGTAAAATTAAAAATTTAAAAAAGTTTTTCAAATGAAAAACTTAAAAAAAAATGTTAAAAATAACAACATTTAATTTTACCCCTTAAATGGGTTTAAAAAATTAGATATCTGAACGTACTTTTCAACTCTAATCAACTTTTCTTAATAAAAAGTTTTTGATATTGTCAAAAATAAAGGTACTTTATTCTTCAGCAAAATTAATATTTTCTGATATACCCCGTATACGACTGAAACAAATTAATATCTGATGGTTGCATTTTAGGTTTTCGACCATGCAGAACTTTTTATGAAGAATAACTTTTTTTCGTAAAATTAATAATAAAAAAGTTTTCCATATGGTGCGAACTTAAGTGGACACACTATATATATATATATATATATATATATATATATATATATATATATATATATATATATATATATATATATTTTATGTATATATATATTTTGTATATATAAAAACAGTTACTGGAAAATGACGGTTAATACCATTTAATTAAAGCGGATAAGTCATTATCAGATTTGTCATTTATAACGAATTACACCGCAAAGTAAAAAAGAGCAAAAACCCAAAATAATTAATATTTATGAATTTCTAAAATAAGTATTTTAAATAAATTACGTTGAATTATATGAAGTGGCATGCAAAGTTATTATTTTTTAATTACTTAAATGGTATTTAAATATGTAAATAGGCTTTGAGAAATCTTAATTTACCAAAATTTACACCAAGTACGGTCGTAACTAGACTACTCAGAAATCATAAAATTGGAAAAATTGTTATTAGTACAAAAATAGTAACAATTACCTTTACAATAATCTTGGGAAACTACTATAAATTATAGATTTATTAAATATGTAAATTTATGCAATAGGTAAATTTCATTTTAAACTTAAACACGAGTTGCAAGTAACATATTTATATAAAGAATAGGTATTTGACAATTAGGGTTATGCACAAATATTTTAAAGTCATTTTAAAAAATGGAAAAAAAATGGGACGTTTAAAAAAATTATTCCTATAGACCAATCTTTACCTATTTTTGGTTGCATGAATGAAGTGACATGTATTCTTTTGCAAAAAACCCTTTGGAAGAATGTATGTAATGATAAATTCATATTCATTAAATACATTCTTCACATAAAAACATTAATTGGTTAAATATTTAAGATTAAAATGCAAATGAATTTTTTTTTTTAAATTTTCAATTATAACCTTGTATTGGTCGTAGAAAAAATTGTATGATGACAAAAGTTTTGAAATTATATTTTTTCAAGATAGAATTGCTTAAAAATAGCAAAATGTATTACGCTTTCTTAAAAATACGATTAAAAAATTCAAAAGGAATTTAATGCTATGATGAAACATTATACCAAATTTTAGTAACATCGACTTATTGCTTCTTGCATAATAATTACGTTTAAAAAAATGGATAATTTTTTCAAAATTACCCAAAAAAACAGAAAAATTTAGACTTTTTAATTTGCCAAGCTCGTCACAAATATATTACAAACATGTGCCGACAAGTGAAGATAAGGCACGTCCTTGCTCTTCAACCCCCCGAAAGTAATTCTTGGATTAACGCACTTCCATCTTCGTCCTTGGGAAATTTGTTGAAAACAAAACATTCCATATTTCCATCGCTCTCAGACTTGGTCTGCCTGTTGTGCACCTGCGTTTGCGGCGAAAATGCTGATATTTTATTCCTACATGGGTTAAGCTGAAAAAAAACGCAGGGCGTTCTTTAGGACACAGTCAGATAAATGACATTATCAAAGAGCTCTGATTTTAGCTGAAAATCCTTCTGTATTAGAGCCTCTTGGAGTTTTCAGAAGCGATGGAAAACGGGTAGATGGAATGACCTTTTCCCTGGAAATATGGAAAACAATTACTTTGGGACGCTACGCAGCCATACACTTGCAAAAAAAATCTGGACAAAACTTCTAATTTTTGGGGGCGGGGGGGTCGTATTCCGAGAATAAAAAACATCTGAAATATAAAGAGCTTGAAGAACGCTTTATCTTCATTCCTTTTTTTTTTTGAAAAATTTTGGTCCTTTGGGTGATGAGGCTAAGGGTTTTATTAATGAAATTTGCAAAAATACAATGCAAAAAAAAACGAAGTTTCATCATCCAAAGTTTTGGGTTTTTTTGTGCAACGGGGTAATGCAGCATCGGTCCAAGGGGAAAAAACCAGGAAGACCTAGGACTTGATGAAGTTTATAATGTTTAAATATAATTAAGTTATTTATTTAATTTTAGAATATTGTTATTTGGGGGTTTTTAAGATCATTAAAAAAATATTGTATTAGGTTAGAAATTAATCTAATATGTGATGAAAAAAAAAAAAAAAAAAAAAATTTGCAAATAATTAGAAGATAGAATACGAGACCTAAATACTTAAACTTACAAATGCTTTAAAGAAAAATCGGATCATTTGAGCTCCCTTAGTAACAGTTTAAAATTAAAAGCATTTTTTTGCTTATAAAAAATTTAAAATATTTAAAAAAAAGCCAATTTTTAATAATAAATATTTCTAAAATTGTGGTTTTAAAATATTTAAGAAGTAGCCTCTTTTAATATGACTGGTTCACAAGAAATTATAATGCGATTTTTCAACTGCCCTTCAGCATGCATTGGTGAGCTGTAAACCAATGTTTTAAAATAATTTTACACAAAATAGTTTAAACTATTGGGGTCTGGTTATCTTGGTGACTATGCCCGGGGTCCTCTCCGATCTATTTAGCGATTAAGTATTGTACTTTTGCTTTAACTTGTTTAACTGTTAACTGTTTTTAAAAAAAGAAAATAGGATTAAATTTAATAAAAAAGCATAAAAATAACCAACGCATATTTAAGCCATCATTTTTAAGGAAAAACCCCCCCTTTAAAAATGGGGTGTCAAATAGCGTGTAGGTTCGTTCTTGAAAAATTGACCTTTATCGATAAAAACAATTTGGGTAAAATTCTAAATTATCTTACATTTTTAAAAAAAAATCATTGGCCACAATCCATCCGTAATGGAAAGTTGCGGGGGAATAAAAAAAAACCCCCGCTGAATGTGGTGGGGTTTAAAAAAAAACCCCCGGGATAATTTAAAAAGAAATAATACTCGTATGAAAGGATATTCAAATTATTTTCAATTTGTCGTTACTCTTAGTGCCTTTTGGGTTAGTAGATCCCTTTTTTTTAATCCCTAATAATACCCAATTTTATAACAGCGAAAAAAGGAAATTTAAATTTTTTTTTTTTTATGCGAAAACCGGACGTCAAAAAAAAAAAATCAGAAACGTCCCCTTAAATGCAGAGGGACAAAATATTGGGGTCAGATAAAAGTAATCATTAAAAATTTTTTTTTTTAAAAATTTTTAAAAAAATTTGTAGTTTAAAAGTTAAGACCATCAGGACATATATTGATATCAATTTTTCTGAAAATTGACCCAAAGATAACCTTGTGAAATATTAGCATATTAATATAAAAAAATACCTATATATTTGGGTTTTTGGGGGGAAAATTTGCCCAAAATTTTTAAAAAAAATTTTTAAATTATCCCTTAATCTATGCTTTTTTTAAAAAAAATATCTAAAAAGCGTTTTTTTAAAAAACAAATTTTTTTTTATCAAATTTCAATTTGGGTTTTAAAAAAATTTTTTTTAATGCAAAATAAGTGGAAAAAATCAACTTAAAAAAATTATTTTTTTTTTTTTTTTTTTTGTCTTTACCTTTTTTCTAAGGCAAGACAAGTCAAAACTTTTTTAATAAGCCTGACTTAAATAATTCCAACTAAAATATATATATTTTTAAATTTACTTTTTTTTTTAAAATTTTTTTGACTTTTTTTAAAATATTTTTTTATTTTTTATAAACAAAAATATTTTACCCAAATTTTTTTTTAATTTTAAAAAAAATAAAACATACGTTAATATTGTACTATAAAAATTTTTAAAATTTTTTTATTAAATTCGTTTAAACACATATTTAAATTTAAAAATTTTTAAAATAAAAACAAAAGTGTGAGGGTAATAAGGCAAGAAAAAAAAAAAATTTAAATTTCAAAAAAGGTATCAGGAGCAAAAGTTTTTTTTTTGGTCTATATCTTTATTTACGCCCCCCAAAAAATTTTAAGATCGCTTGCATTTTCACAATTTACACCGGGGCCCCCTTTTTTTAAAAAAAAGAACATTTAATAACCAATTTCCTGCACCAATAGTTTGCTTGACAGCCTTGAACATTTACAAGTTATTTAGTTGAAAAAAGGGAAAAGGCTTTTGGATTTTTTTCGAAAAATTTTCCCAAACCCCCAAATTTAAATGGAATTAATTAAACTTCTTTTTACCATTGTACTTAAAAATATATATCTTTGTTAACTTTTCATCAAAATAAATATAGCCCGGCTAATTTTAAAATACCTTGCATAAGAAGGAAGTTGGGGACAAAAATATAAAAAAAATAGTAATTTTAAAAATTTTTTTTTGCTTTTTTTTCAGTAACTTTTTCATCTAAAAAAAAAGTGCTCCTTTGACAGAAAGTTTTTTTTTCAAAAAACCCCCCCATATTTTTTTAAAAAAAAAAAAAAATTAGATTTTGAGATAATTTAAAATTTTTAATATAATGACAAATTTAATTCTTAAAAAACTCAATAAAAAAAGTTAATAGCATTTTATAATTTTTGTCATATTTTTTGGGACCGGTTTTTTTTGGGAGAGTTACTCTAATTGGGTGCCGAAACATAAGGGAGTGAAAGGTTTTAAAAAAATTGGCGGCTAACTAACCAATGTGTGTGCACAGGCACCGTTTTATATAACCGGAGCCTTTCTGAGGCACAACTAGAGGTTGTCTATTGAAAGAACTGAGAAAATGGGAAAAGAGACAAAAAAAAACTCATTGGGGAATTTGACGCTCCAGACCAAAAATAGGCGAAGAGGTCCTCTCACAATCGCCTAAATAAGAAGTTTTCATTTACCTAAAAAAAAATGATAAAAATGACAAAAAACCCTTTTTTAAATTTTTTTCCAATCGATTAAAATCAGTTCCGTGGTGCAAATGCATGAAAGTTACACGCTAAAGGCAAAAATTTTAAAAAAAGCATTTTGGTCTTTCGAGATATTAAAACACTGCATTCCGAAACATTTCTACATTTCCGCGAAAATTTGTTTAATTAAAAGGACCCAACATTTGAATATAAACGTAGGGTACCCCCAAAAAATTTTTTTTTGGGCAAATGGGTTTTTCTTCTCTTCTTCTTTCCTGGCAGCCGTCTTAATTCATTTTCCCAGGCAGCGCAGCCTCATGGGTTTTTTTGCTTAATCTATTATCTTTTATATCAATCCTTCCATTAGTCTTGTTTCTTCTACAAGTCTTTAACCCAGAGACTGGTTGGTTGATATATTCCTGTGTTTTTCCCCCCGGGGTTTTCCAAATAATCCCCCTTTTTTTTTAAATTTAATGCTTCAATTTTGCACATAATATGGTAGGCTGTTTCTTTCCCTTTGTCCCCATTCTGAAATTTTTATGGTATGACCCCATCTTGTTGGTGTCCTCTTAGGTTATTATGCCCTGTTGAACCCTACTATTATGAGAAGTTTTTTCCCCTTTTTTTGTCTAAGGAGTTCTTCCTTCGTTCTTTTGGATCTCTTATGAAGCTTTTTCCATGTCTAATTCTACAAAGGGTTTTTCCCCGTATTTCTTGTATTTGTTTGGATCCATTCTCTGTTTTCCCCCCCGTGCTGGGGTTTTTTATCACCCCCAAAGGGCAGGTTCTGGAAAGTAGGGTTTGGATGATCCCTGTCTCCCCCAGCTTATTCCTTTTTCTTTGCCTTCTATTCCCGAATGTCCTGGTACCCCCGAGAGTTACTCTGTTGCATTCTTCCAGGGGTTCTAGTTCTTTTTTGGGGGTTTTCCCTGTCACTTTTGGGGGTTTCCTGGGGATTTACCCAGTGCCCCCCCCGACCTGGGGTTTTTATTAAGTTAGTGTAGAGCTATATGTTGAGCCGCAAACTTTTTACATTACAATATCCAAAAACAACAAATGATTAAAATAGCCATTGGCAGGAAGATTAAGGTTGTAAATTTTACTATGAATATGTAAAAAGGTTTTTTAAAAAAAAAGGGGTTATTAGCAGAATATGATTTTAAAAATGAACAGAATAATAAATAAGGTATAACTAAAAATTTTTTTGTTCCTACGAAGAACCCATAATTTACGCTCAATAATAATTTTCCAACTTCTAACGGTGAAAAAATTTTTCATATTTTTTAATATCTTCTTTTAACTCTAACTCATTAAACTAGCCTTAATTTACTTTCAGACTTTACTACTAAAAAATCTTAACACCCCCATATCTCCCCCAAGTTCAATAATATTTTTCTAACTGAACAGATTGAATCCCTTTATCCTTCAATTTAAAATACACACCCCCGGGGAAAATTTTGGGGTTTTTTCGGGGGGGGGTTTAGATAGCCCCAAGGACATTGTTATTTTAAAGTTAGGAACAACAAAATTTTCATTTATTATCCCAAAATGTTCTAAAAAAAAATTTTTCATTTATTGTTTGTTAATTAAAATTTGGGACAGGAAGAGTTAAGAAAAAACATCTTTTTTTCTAAACATACTACATTAAAAAAATTTAAAAATATAATTGAATGTCCCCTAAGCCTAGCAACATTAGCTTTTTATTTAAAATTTTTTTTTGCCTAAAAAAAAAAAAAATAACTTAAATTTTTTTTTTTTTTTTTATATATATATATATATATATTTTTGTGTGTGTGTGTGTGTGTGTGTTGGTTTCAGTATATTTGTGGCAACTTTGTGTGAAAAACCCGAACTGTGGTTACGACTCAAATTATGGCAACTTACACGCGTTACCACAATTTTTTTTTTCCCCTATTGCCTTCTCTGACAGTCCTATATATAATAAATTC
>JAHBCN010022234.1:0-13509 GCA_019359885.1 Listronotus oregonensis
AATGTAAATTTATTGTTTATAGCCATATAAACATGACATAAATAGTATTTATAATTTATTAAGATTTAGTCGCTTGCGCTAATTTAATAATAAGATTAGGGTTCTTAAATTTAGTATGTTAAGTATGTTTAGATGCAAGAAAGCGACTATGTAAATTGTCCGTTCCATTTAAACAGTTTTAATATTTATCAGTACTTTAATGTGGTAGGTCGTAACCCACCTTAACTAAATTTTATAGGGGACATAGATAACCACAATGCGCTGCGTTATTGCTAGGCGATAAATTTTTATGATATTCCGTTTTTGCCTCCTGGGACCGGTCTAGTTTCTACCGGAGGCACGCAGGCTCCTGGGCTTTTGCCTTATTTCCCATTTTTTTTTATACCAATCCTCTCACTATTTGTTTCCTCAACAAGTCTGTATAACCCCGAGACTGGTTGGTTGATGTAGGCTCATTTTCGTTCCCAAATAATGTCTCTTTGTGGTTCAATGCTTCATATTCGCACAGGATGTGGTAGGCTGTTTTTCCCCCTCATCGCACATTCTGCAATTTGGGGTTTCCCCTTTGTATGAGCCTATTTGTTAGGCCTTAGGTTATCGTACCCCGTTAGCAGCCCTACTGTTATGCGGTTTTTCCTACTTTTCTGATCAGTTCTTCCTTCGTTCTTGTGCATGGACCCTTTATGAAGCTTTTCCATATTTTATTCTTCTGATGCTGGATCATTATTTCTCGTGTTTGTTTCGGATCCATTCCCCAGTTTGCCTTCGTGCTGTGGTTTTGGTCACTTCAGTATGGAGTAGATAATTCCCGTCTCGCTAGCTCATCCGTTTTTTCGTTGCCTATTCCCGAACGCCCTGGTGCCTACAGGAGAGTTAACCTGTTGCGTTCTCCTAGGAGTATCAGTTTTTTTGGCATGTCCAATGCAGCTTGGACGTTATTTTGGGGATTGCTAGTGCCCCTAGTAATGCCTGGCTGCCTGATATTTCATTAGAGAAATGTTTTCTAATAATAAAATGACAGGTCAGATCCCGCGGTCGCATCTCTGCCATTGAAATAACGTATTGCCTGTAATAAATAAGCTTAAAAAAATTGTCAGACTCGCCGCGTCGTCGACGTTGCGTTCGTAGTCAGTACGATACTCAAACGTCACAAGTCCAAAAAATTTGTTTTTCAAGTTCAAAGTAATAGTTCAAAATCGAGGAGAGCTATGTTATAAAAAATAGATAAAGATGCATACAAATAATAGTCCGACCTCGGAGTGTCGTTGCAAACGTCGTCAGACCGAGATATGAAAGAGGCCAGCCGCGTTTTATCGATGGCTGACGATTTTTGCAACGATACTTCGAGATTTGGCCATTATTTTTACGCACATTTATCTATTTTCGATAACATATCCCATTACTAAGCAGGTTAAACTTAAAGAACTAATTTTTTTACGTTTCTATATCGGTCCGTCAGCGAACGCAACTTCGACGAAGAGTCTGACTATATTTTTTATGCTAACTTGGTTATAGACAATGCGCTGACAGCAAGGTATTAATAACTAATTTTTTCCCTTTTTTTGTTAATAATAATATTGCTATTATTGGCGTCAAGGCGACCGCGCGACCTGACCCATAATTTTGTTATTAGAAAAAGCTCCTTGCTGAATTTATTGAAATAAACTTTTTCACCCCTTTAGCTCCCACACTGTTTGGTTATGAGACTCTGGCAGTCTATATTAATACACGATTTTTTTTGTCATGGATGCATAAATACGAATTTTTTTTTTTGTGGTTATGACTTATCAACATTAGGATATCGTTATGTTTATGTCAAAGAGGTAATTGTTTTGGAGGCTGACGAGTTATGCCTTTATGCCTTCGTTCTTATCATGTACACATGATTAAGTTTATAACCGAATAAATTACGGTGGCATTGTTAAAATTAGTATTAAAAAATTGATTGATTTTTAAATTTTAATGCATGTTTCAACAGTTATAATAAATATTTTAATTATATGCTTTCTAAAAGGAATTAAACTCAATTATTCTAACCCAAAATTGGTATTTATTTTAAAGTTACTTAACCTTTTCAAATATATTTTTTAGGGGTATTACATGTTTTCTGTATATTGATATCCAAAATTATTAAAATTAGCCACAATTACAAAAAAATACGTTTAAAGAAACTTTATTTGGTAACTAAATTAGACAGCTCGCCATTGTCATCATTTCATTGACTCCTAGTGCGCGGGAAGTCATCAGCAAAAAATAAAATGACTAAGTCTAAGATTATTGAACTTTTACAAAAAATATTTAATATAGAAAACAAAGTATAATTTTTAAAATTTGTTTTTTGTCCAAGATTTCTGGATAAATACTCCTATGTGCGCATTTTGCTTCATTAGAAATCTGAAGAAATTTCTGATTTTTTCCTTGGATATTACTTGTCTTTTAGCACTTTATAATTATTTAATATTTAAGTAATAAAACAATTTTTAAACGGCCCCATAGAAACGTATTGGCTATGGTTAAGTGAGGGCTTTTTTGGAGGTCATAGAAATGAGCCATTTCTACAAGTTCTTCTTGAATCTAATCTGCGGTTAAGCCACTCTGTTACCTCATAAATGTCATGTAGCTGGACAACCATCCTATAAAAATTTAAAGGCAAATTTTTTAACATTTTTAAATCGATAGTCTAGAGCAAGTCCTATTGTAAAAATATGGGCATATATAATTCCAGGAAGAGATATCGCATACAACACGTTTGCTTTTATGTCTTTTTGTCATAATTCCCAATTAGTATCGCCGGCCAGATCTTTATAAGGTTGAACATCGATAAGTCAAACCTCGATACATAAAACCTGGAACATAAAAATTTGTGTGTTTTCCGCTTAAAGCGAAAATCTTACTAAAATTAAAATTTAACTTCAAAGAATTTTACATTCCTTTACAAATGTACCCTTGGTGACTTTTCTTAAAGTATTTAATAGTGGGTAAAGTAGGTATACAAACAAAACGTTTTTTAAAAATTTATTGCTTTAAACTTCAAGCCTTTCACTAAAATAGCTCATTAATAACGTATAAAATTGAAGATTAAAAAAAAAAAAACTAAAATAAAACCGGAAATTAAAACCTAACAATTCTAACGAAACCTGTTTAAGTGTTTTAATTTTTTAAATTTCGAATTAACTTGAAAAAAAATCCAAATTAAAAATTTTTTTCCTTTTCCTTAGTTTAACTTATTGAGGTTCAATGTAATAGTATTTATAAAAAAAAAGAAAACCCTCCGCTAGTGGATTTACTAGGTCCCTTTGTATCACTTTGCACCTGCATACGTTTACAAATAACTCAAGTTCTATATTCACCCTTAATTTTGGGCCTTTTCATCTCCATCGTCTCGCCAGACATATAGAACAAAAAAGCACTAAATGCAGCTTTTGTTTGGCCTTGAAAGAGTCTATGAACCGTCTCAAAAAATCTCGGGGTTGTTGTATTTCTCTGGATGACTGCTGCATATGTTCTTCCCCTTATGGTGTTGTCGCGCTCTTACCTGTTGAAATAAATAGCGGGAGTTCATTGGACTTCATCAGAGGGGTACACGTCCTTGTAAAATAAATACTTTGATATCGAAATTAAGGTAGTTCCCTCTAAAAGGCTTTTCTTAAGAATTAAATAAATTAAAAAAAAGGGTTTAATTTTTTAAAAATTGAAAATAAAATTTTTTTTTTGTCTGTAAACAAATTTTTAACAATTAAATTGTGCATAATTACCCTTAGGGTATTTTTAAAAACTTGCAATATAATTAAAGTATTGAAAATTTAAAAAAAACCTGAATTTTGACCGTTTTGTTAAAAATTTTTGATTTTTTTAAAATTTACGGTCTGTTTTTATTAAAAATAGTAAAACTTTCTAAAATTATTCTTTTTTAGTAATTTTAAATTTAAAAAAGTGTAAAATATTACCGAATAACAAAAAGACCTCATGTATTGTGTACAGACTCCTAAAAAAATCTTTTCAAGCATTGAAAATCTCTAATTTTACGTAAAGAGCATTTGATCTTATTTGTAACAGCGCTAAATTTGTGGTCCATTTAAAATACTGCATCATTAAATAAACTAAAATAGAAAAAATATATAATAATCTGTACTGGTACTAACGGCCCGATAAACAATCAATTTTTGCTGGAGAGAGATGGGCGAGCTTGGCGCGGATAACATGGAAGAGACGTAGATAAAAGATGTTCATCCGAGATTGGGGGTTTGCATTGTGGTTTTTACTTACTATAATTCGACAGTCGCGAATGATCTACCTTTAATATAACGAATACAAGCATTCCCTATAAATTCTTGGAGGTCCCCTTTTCTCTGAGGAAAATTTTACACTTTAGTTAGATAGCCCTGGATATACTAAGTGCGTATTTCAAAGAGTCCGTATGGTATGGATTTTTTATTATTATTAAATTTAAATATATGGCCAAAACACATAGTATCTAAGGCCAAACAGCCCAGATTAAAAAAAAATAAATATAACTGGACTTTGCATTAAGGCGGGTTCTGAGGTGTCAGTTTCAGTGGGATTGGGGAAAAAATGAACGTGAAAACATCTCTTTAGTAAGAATATCAGTAAACTTTTCTTTTTCAGTAAAAGTAAAAAGTAGGTCTACTTTTTGTTCAGGTTTTTTGGCAAAAAATTTTCATTTTTTAAAGATGCCGGAAAAAATGTTTTTTAAACTTTTTTAATTTTTTTGAAATTTAAAATAAAATTTTCGCATTCATTTTTTTGTTTTAAAAAAATTTTTAAATTTTATTTTTCCTAGTTATTCCCCTTTTAAAAATATTTAAAAGGTAAAAAATTTAAAACCAACCAAAAAAAAAAATAAATTTTTGTTGGAAGGGGCGAGTAAACCAATATTTTAGTAATTAATTTTAATTTTTGTTTATTTATTCCTAAACGATTTCTGTATGTTTCTGTGTCTTCCAGAGCTAATTCTTTAAATATATGATTATTACCACCTAATTCATTCCGACGTAATATCCACTGTTTCTCCCACCATTTTCGGCATTTTCTCCTTTTTTTTAATTAACAATATTATCGAATTTAGGCAAAGTGCCAAAATTTTGTGTTGTTAAGCGCGGTAATAATTACATAAATAAAGACGTCATAACCAAAATCAACCGAACCCGCCTAAATACAGAGGTAATTACCGATTTCTTTTGGTTATAATTGGTTCATCGTCTAAATTCGATATATTTTTTGTCAGTCATTTGATAACTGGAAACATACTTAGTAAAAACACATGCACAAAAACAGGAAACTAAAGAAGCTTTATAATAAACGATGTGAACAACCATCATCCATTTCCGTTTTACTATAACCAAATCGTAAAACTTAGGTTACTAGACCTAAGAAAGGGTGCTTCATTCAAGTAGACTCGTTACAAAACTGCTTATCCATCCCCCCTTCGACATGTTGTATATTTTTTTAAAGGGGAAAAAAAAAAAGATTTTGTAATTTCAATAAAATGCAGGGCGTTTCATTTAATATTATCTATTTTCCGAACATCAGTTCTTTTTCCAAATATCTTATTCAAGATCTTCATAAAAAATCCTCAAACTTTTCTATAAACCACTTTTTGTATTTCTTTAAATAATATCTGAAATTCTTGAAAAATTCAATTTTTACCATTTTGAAAAAAATTTAGACAGATAACAAGTGTCTTTTTAGTAAGCGATCTGCATGTTTTTTTTATCAAATTTGCACACACAAATGCCAATTTTTTTTAAAAATTATAATAAACTTTCGTTTGATGGGTACTTTTTAAAAGGCGCTGTGTATAATATTCTGAATTTTATTTTATTTTTGGACCTAATTTGTATTATTGTATGGAAAGCTTTTTACTGTGTAGCTATAAACACAATTTTTCCATTTTTTTTTTTTTAAATTTGGGCATATCCTAACGGGACGAAACGCACAATTTAAAAAAAGGTATTCTTGTTGCAAATACCAGTTCGCCCTTTTTTCTTAATTCTTTAAAAATGTTTGCTAGTTACTATTACAATAAAAATTTTTTGTGTTATTAAAACTTTCTAGGCTAAATTGATATAATTATTTTCTAACAATAAAGCATCATTTAAATTCGCAATTTCGATACTTCTAGATACGATTTTGAGATCAAATTTTTATAGTTAAATTCAAACATAGAATGTTATAGTATTACGTTTTTCATCAGTTCTTTTAGTGAAACTCGTAAAGAAATAGATAATTATAGGTTAGTTACCGTTTTCGTATTGAAGTCAAAAATGTTCAGCCAGACTTACATGACTGTAATAATACGTTAAGACAGAAGCTGGAACTCTGGTTTTTTGGTTAGGTTTTCGTGATTACCGGCAATTATGTCCCAAAAGTTGGGTTACGATTTAAAAAAAAAGGAAAACTGGCATTTTTGTAATAACTTAATGGTCTTTGCATAACGTGTCACTTTAGTCACTTTCGATCTACATGAATAATGATTACTGGGCCCTTTGTTGCATGGATAAAATAAATTATTTTAAATAAAATGTACTTAAACAAAGTATTTAACGAACAAGGTTTTAAATAATACTACTACGCGCAAGCGTACAAACATTAGTTTGAGATCATTAACATCAAAAATTTGCCCGGGTTTTTAAATATTTTTTTTTGGGGACCATTTTTTGCCCTATTTTAAAAAATAAAGCGTAATGAAGACCTAAAACCCAAAACTGAAATAATTTTACATTTTTTATTTTGAGCAATTTTGGGTTTTCCGAAGTTTTTGGAGCAAAAAATTTATTGGGTTCCGAGGGGGAAACCCCGGGTAATGCCCAAAGTGATTTTTCCAATATCTCCAAAATATGGAATTAAGAAATTTTTGTTTGCCCAAAGAAGACATTTAAATTACAAATTGTCCCAACCATTTTTTCGCACCAATTTTTTCAAAAAAACGGCGTCAAAAAACCCAAAAAACATTACACGGGAAAAGATGTGTTAGCAGGCTAAAAATGAGATGCAAAACATTTTTTTAAAAACGAAAAAGATTTTCTGGGATCATTGAAAA
The DNA here is from genome assembly GCA_019359885.1 of Listronotus oregonensis. NCBI lineage: Eukaryota > Metazoa > Arthropoda > Insecta > Coleoptera > Curculionidae > Listronotus > Listronotus oregonensis. The sequence continues at coordinate 7,061 of JAHBCN010022234.1, forward strand.
TTTGCTAAGGTCTCTTATAAAGGAATGTTAATAAAAACCATTTTTCAAAAATATCAATAAATTAATAAGAAAACCCCAAAATATTGTGAAAAAATTTTCCCCTTTTTTTAAATTTAAAAAATCAGAAGGGCCCCAAACTCATATGCAATGATAGGTACGGGTTTCCCATTCCAATGAACTTTGAATGAAAAAAAAATGTACATTATTGCCGAGTAATGGAACAATTCTCCGCCGCTTATTAGTGAATTCATGAAGATAGCGGATTTAGCGGGAGAGCGGCAGCTGAAATGGGGGGTTTTAGGTCCCGTTATTCGAAAACTATTAATTTAAAAAAAATATAAGGACCATTTTTGAGAATTTTGGGAAACTTATTTTTGTAAAAAAAAAAATTCTTTCTTCATATTTTGCAGATATTGGGGAAACCCTTTTGGGCCTTGAGGAATTTAGCCCTTTCCATGTTAATGTTAAAAACTTTTTTCGCTGAAAGACCCCAAAACCTAAGAATTGCGCCACAAGGAAAAAATGTACAGATTTATTTACAGCTTTCCCTTCATTTATTGACTATAATAAAATAAGTTGTTCTATATTTTAGTAAACCTAAATTCAAACAAATTGCAGCAAAAATTTGAAACTGTAAAAAATTTCGAATAAAATAACAGCTAAAAAAAATTTGGCAAGAAAACTTTTTTTAAAAAAAAAAAAGTAAAAAACACCTTTTTTAAAAATTAAAAAAAGGAAAATTTTAAAAAATTAAAGGCTCTACCCTTAAAAAAGGGGTTTTTTAATTATCCAAAAATTTTTTTTAAAGGTTAATTTTTTTAAAATTTAAAAACTTTTAAAAAAAAAAAAGATTTTAAAAAATTAATTTTTTACAAAATTTAATTTTTTTTGGAAACTTTTTGACCCCTGTTTTTTTTTAAAAAAAAAAAAACCGTATAATTTTAATATTTTAAATAATTTTATAGTTTATAACATCTGCAAAAGTCGCTTTTCCCCAAATTCAACTGTTGATTAATAAAAACTACTAGAAGAAACGGTCAATTTTTAGTTCAATCAAATGGCAGCTCGTATATAAGGGCAAAAGGGCTGTCGTCTATCAAAAAATTTATATACATTTTACGTTAACTTATTAATTTTCTTTCCAATTGTCTGGCACCCCGTCTAAGTCGCTCGAATTCGCCCATACTCAAGTATTTCTAACCAATGTTTTACGGGGGGAATTTTTTTGCCGGCCGTCCACCTGAACCTGCAGCCGCTGCGTCGTATGACCCCACCGGCGAACTATTTCATACGATCTTTAACACGCGAGAGGGCTATTTTTTTTTCGCCTTTGGCCAGTAGGGTTTGATTCGTTGCATGGGGTATCGTTTTATTCGTAGCCTTGTTTTGCATGTTTAAATAATAGAAAGAATGGCAAATAATGTATTATAAATTCTTATTGTTTTATTCGGACTGGGCTGGAAAAATAGGTTGGCTTGGGATACATATTTTTATTTCTATACATAAAAGTGAACATAAAAAAGGCTTTGTAATAATATAAAAAACACCAGAAAAATGTTTTGTCCGATGCTCTTTCTTCAAATACCCCCCTACCCTATATACAAAGAAATGAGCTGCCACTGAGTATTACGCTATTTTACACAATTTGTGACCTTCGCTACTTTAAAATGCCAAGCACATAAAAATATAAAAATTTACAAGAATTACCCAAATTGTTTATAAATAACACTTTTTAAACATGTGGGTACATCGTTTTCTGGCCTATTTTACTACATTTCATTAAAAATATAAAAAATTGTATGTAAACCCATTGAAACTTTATAAACAATCAAAGGTGGGTTAACTGGCGAAAGTTCATAATATACTGCTGCCATTTTTGGGTCAATGTCAGAGTTTACATCACCCATATAAAAGTTATTTTAGGCTACTATGTAACGTTACAAAAGCAAAAAAGAAACAATAACAAAAATGTTAACTGTTAATTTATTTGATTTTGCTGGTTTATAATATTTTAGAATTTTACCAAGGATAACCTTGTAGCTGTAACTGGTTAAAGAGAGCAAAAATAACAAGCGGATTTGGTAAACATATTTTTTTTGTTTTTGTACAATTCTTATTTATATTTTAATATAAAAAATAATAAAAAAATAAAAAATATTATTGTAATAAAGTTTTGTAGGTTTCTTCTATTATCTTTTGAGCATAACGAAAGAAATAACTAAAATAACAAGATTATTTTTTTTAAATGAAAGACCCTGAAATTTTTTTTTGGAATGAAAGGTCTTTTCCCCATCCTCTTTCAAAATATTGTTAGTTTACGGACACTTTCTTTAGGCATTTAAAAAAAAACACAGATTTATTTAAAAATGCCATTAATACTAAAAATCAGCATCAATTCCTTGTACTCATTAAATGTATCAAAACTTCAAAAGCCCATATTGAACCTTCTTACATTTTTTAACTAAAATTTTACTTTTTATTGGAACTATTATGTTGTCGATGGGAGAAAATTCTCTGTTTTAAAAATAGTTTTGATCTATTATTCCATACAAAATTGAAAAAAAATCACTACCAAGTCGTTTATTTTCTTACATGTAAACAAAGTTCACGCCGCCTTCGTTAACCCGGAAGTGAGGGCAGATCTTACTATTTCCAAAATTGACATCTAATACCACAGTATATTATTCCCAAATTTTAAACAGAATGTTTTTATTCAAGGGGAATAAAAAAGCTTGGTAGTGATTTTGTTATTCCTCTGTATAAATAATTCCCGCTTCAAAAAGGTTTCTGATTTAAAAAAAATTTAAAAAAACAAATTAATTTAAAGAAAAAATCAAAAATTTAAAATTTTTTGTATATCATAATATAATATATTGTAATAAAAAACCAACGCAGAAATAAAAACCACCTATACGAAAACGAGACAAAGGAACATTACAAAAAACATAAAACCATCCCTCTTTTTCCTTTATCCCATCAAACGAAAACTATGTTGACTTCGCACAGCCAAGAAAGCTGAACCCAAACAAAGAACTGGCGCAAACGACAAGGACGGAACAACGTTGTTATTGCTCTGTTTCTCTCTTAGTTGGATCGAAGACCGCTATGACGATCGCAGCAGCAGTCACGGGTCGATATGTTTATAGACAAATACACGTGCTTGTGCTGTGTTGCCAGAGTAGGACCAGTTTTTTATGCAAATACTGAATTTAAAATTAAACAAGTGAAATATAAATACCATATTTTTAAAAGTAAAAATGTTAAAAAAAAATATGCCATTTTATTTTATTTTTACAAAAAATTTTTAGGCACATTTTTAAAAGTACAACAGGTGTAATCTTAACAATGTTGTTCTTAAAAAAAAAAATTTGAAAAAATTTTTAGTGCATGCTTATCTAAAATACTATTAATTTTACAGAGGGAAAAATTTTGGTTGGGAGTTCAATTTACAAGGAAATAGAGGATACCAGCAATAATATTGTCATCATTAAAAAAAAAAACAGTATATTTTACAAGTATATTAAATGGGTTTATTTTGATATGTCCTTCTATTTCACAAAGTTAACCAGGATATGAACCCGTAAGGCTTTTTTTTGGGTTTTTTTTTCTGAAATTTTTATTATTTTATGTAATTTATTACAGGATAAACGTTATAGAATCCTAAGATTGAACCCCCTTTGGCGCTGTGTACCCCAATGGTTTTTTTAATATGATGGAATTAGGATTTCAAAAATTTTAAAGTGGGAAAAAAAAATTGTAAAAAAAATTTTTTAGTATTTTTAAAAAAATAAATAAAAGCTTTAACAAAAAAATGGGGTTTGGGGGGTCCCTTTTTAATTTTTTTTTAAAAATTAAATTTTTTGGAGCCCCGAAATTTTTTTACTTTTAATTTAAAATTTTTTTTTTTTAAAGTTTTTCCTTTTCCCTCAGTCTCCAAATATTTAAGTCCCGTGTGAACAAACTTCCTCTCACTACTCTTGCGACACCCATGGTACGTTAGTACTTAGGTAGCCTTCGTGAACTGTCCAAATATTTGAAAAAATTGACTGAAACTGATTTTTTTCAAATTCGATTTATTCTTAATACATATTTTAAATTTACAACCAATTTTGATGCACAAATAATTAAAATTTTAAAAAGAGATTGTGTTTAAATAAAATACTAATTATAGTCCTAGACAAAGTAAATTTTCTGAAAAATAGTTAGAAGGGTACAAAAAAATATGGGCGATTGCAATTCTGATAAATGTGTCATGTCGATTTTTGTCTGCAAATAAAAATCGCAAAAAAAGAAAAAAAAGCCCTTTTGTTTTTGATGATAACTTAAAAACTATACAAGATAGCGAAAATTGCAAAAGATCCTTACGAGTCCATTCGCGCCGCGAAAATTAATTTGGATTTAGTTTTTAATATTTCCTTGAGTAAAAGTCACCTTAAAATCGGTTATGTTTAGATACTATTTTCTCTTAACTCGACCCATATTTCAAAAATCCCTTACAGTAGAGGCATAGATTATTTCCTTACCTTGAAAATGGTGTATAATTTATGTCATTTAAGTGAAAAATAGTTACCGAAAAACGTTATCTCCTGTAGGCTTGCAATCGGAAACAACATCGTATCGATACACCAAATGTGGAAGAACCACATAAAATATAATGTTTTTAATGCAGCTATACAAAAATTGTGGTAGTGGGAGTTTGTTAGTCTCAGCCCACCGCCTCCGCGTCCTTTCGCCCGACCCCTAAGGTGTAGCGTAAATGCACTCTTAAAGAGGAGCAAATTTTCGATAAAAAAAACTACCAACGTCCAGATCTCTAGCTTTAATATTTATAATTTTAATTTATTGCTGAAAATAGGGTTTCGCGCACCCGTTTCGGTATGGGTACATCGCCTCTACGCTGCATCTTAATGATTTTTTAAAGCACGAAATGTTGATTTAAAATTTAAAAAAATTGTTATTAATCATTTATACACTTAAAAAAAAGAAAACTCCGTTGAAAAAATTGCATTTTTAGGAACATTAGCCCATTGGTAATTAACTATTTTCTTAAAGAGGCAAGAAGAAAATAGTTAATTAAAAAATCTAACCTATTTTGAAAAAATGCACTTATTTTTTTTTTCCCAACGGGACTTTCTTTTTCAAGTGCTGAAATATTTACCATGATTCTAGGCTTTCTAAATCAATATTTAATTCTGTAAAAAATGTATTTATATTTTACCTATCTAATATTGATCTATAATACCTTAGAAACGGAGTATGTTATGATAGCAATAATACCTGCTTGCTATCACACCTAGGGCGTATAAGCGGGCATTATGATAATGTCCGCTTATAATGCCTAATGCACTAATATATAGAAATTTTATTGCTTATCCAATTTTATTTCTCTCACAATAAAGATCAAGTTTATACAAAAAATATTTTTTACACAATACTAAAAATTAAACTTTATTTCCAAAATAAAAATTACAATTTTGAAATGTCCCGGAAAATGTAGCTGATCCCACTATAGAATGGTCGGTGTTTTTTTGATGGTAGCAGCGGTGGTAGCACTAACGCTATTTTGTATAGAAGAACAGTCCCCCAAAGAATTTTCAATAGTCGATACGGAATTAACCTCGGAATTAACTGAATTGGCAATTATTTTGGCTACTTTGTTTTTGGATGTTTTTCTTCCATATATCCCCAGCTCTGAAGAGCTTTTCCATTTCCCATGTTGTTTTTTTTGTTTCAAACGAAGCACCTGCCTCAACCCAATTTTAAAAAAGACGATGTGCGGGCCAAACATTTTGGGGTTTTTAAAAATTTTGCTTTTCCAATTTAAAAAAATTTTTTTATCAATGTTGGGACGCTTCCCCCTTTTGGGGGTTTTTTCCCCAAAAAGGGTTTTTTCTGTACATCGACCCTTTCCATAGGTAAGAAAGAATCTTCGCTCCCCTTTTTTTCCCGCTGGTCTTAATGTTTTTATTTTTTATTAAATTTAAAGCGCCTAAATCTTCTTCCCCAAAAAAAAGTAAAACTTTTTTAAGTTGAAGTTTTAGTTTCTGGTACCTTTATAAAAGGGTGTTCCTCTATCTTCAATGTCATCAATGGTCATTTTGACCAACTCATCTCGTCTTAAAAAACCCCCCAAAAACCCATTACCAATATGACTTTTGTACCAAGTAGATATCATCAGGAGCCTTCTTAATAAATTTTAATTTTTTCTCCTTCCAAAACTTTAGACTTCTTCGGGACATCCTTTCATTCTTTTAAAAAAAATGAGACGATGGTATTTTTGGAAAAAATTTTTTATTTTCCTTTTTCCATCAACGAAGACCTTAGAGATTTGGGGAAAAATTGGCCAAAAGAGTTCGGACTGTATTTTTCCGACTAAAAATAATAAAAAATTTTTAAACATATGTATTAAAATAAAATAAATAACCCAAAACCCCCTTTCCCGGAAATAT